>SZWC01042602.1:0-10192 GCA_023375785.1 Penium margaritaceum
ACCCCTCTCTCTCTCTCTCTCTCTCTCTCTCTCTCTCTCTCTCTCTCTCTCTATCTCTCTCTCTCTCTCTCTCTCTATCTCTATCTCTCTCTCCCTCTCTCTCTCTCTATCTATCTATCTCTCTCTCTCTCTATATATATATATATATCTATACATCGGCAAATCTTTCAATCTATCTCTCCCTCTCTACATAAATCTATATCATATGTATGCAATCCTTAATTATATCTCTAATACTATATATGATAGTTGTTGTCCCTAAATTTCTCATTTTGTTTATAACTTAATAGAAATGAGAACTCAAATCTTAATGTTTTTACATAATGGATTCAAATGTTTTTCCAAATTCAAATGAAGAAGAATGCATGTTTGAAAACATCAAAATGTAGTGAATGTACCCTTAATGTCAAGAAATAATCGTAACGGCAAAATATTTTGTAACATATCAAAACAGTTTATATTGATACACGTCTTTTGAGCATTAAACTCATCATTCAATGTGGTGTTAAACATGGCAGGGTGAGGGAAAATAGGTGAGGATGGAGGAGAGTGGAGGCGGGTGGAGTCGGGAGTTAGCCGCGAGGCCAACTGTCCCTCTTGAGAGTTGTGAGGGGGAGAGGCTCTCGAGAGCTGTGAGGGGGGGGGCGCTCTCGAGAGCTTGTGAGGGGGGATCAAGGCGGTCGAGACTTAGTGTGAGAGAGGATCAAGGAGAGAAACATAAACAATTTTTTTGGAAAGAATGATAGAGAGGAGAGCGAGGACAGACCCCTACCGGGTCGGCCTCGCCAAGCACATGAAGTCAGCAGGCTGGAGCATATTGCACGGCGCAACAAGCTCCAGCCTAGGCAACCCTATGCCCATGCAAGTAGCGAGGGGGGGCTTTGGCTCCCTATTGAGGGGGGAGAAAAAGGCCCCCTCGTTTGGCGCGAGTGCACCACCTGGCTTATGCGCAAGTCAAAGGATGTGCGATGGCTCCTAGTAGCCAGATTTGCGAGTAGCACACAAGCACAGGAGTCAACCCAGCAAAACAAGCTTGATAGCATTAAACGTTTGTTACTTCAACACGATAACGCAAGCAAGGATGGGTACCCCAAGTAGAAAGCTTGAACACCACACCACAAGCCCTAAAGGAACACCAGAGCAAGTTGCTATGGTGAAGGTGACACAGAGCGCCGGCGGAGACATCTAGCCAAAGGATCCCACCAGAGGCGCACGACAACAGCGCCATGTAGGAAGGATGCGTCCATAATCCCTTGTCAGAAGGACTCCACCAGAAGCACCCAACCAGTAGCACCCGTCCAGAAGCGCCTCTACTAGAAACACCCCACCAAAAGCACACCACCGAGGCTCCCACCAGTAGCCCCCATCCAGAGGCACCCAACAAGAAGCACCCAGCCGACACACCCCTGCCAGGAGTACCACGCAGCCACGAGTAGGATTCCTGAAGCGTGCAGCGAGGGCGGGGAGAATCAAGGACCGGCACCCCACCGCCCTGAGGCACACGGTAACAGGGACACCAACAGGACATGAGAGGGGGGAGGGGACATAGGGAAGGGACGGGAAGGAGAGGAGATGGGTGGAGACGGACGGAAAACGCCACGCCAACGACGGAAGGCATCGGATGTACATAAGCCTGTACAAGACGCGCACACGGAGGGGAGAAGCGGAGAGCATGGGTAGGAGTAAAGATGCAGCTAATGAGTGGTCATCGAGTAGAGGACCAAACAACGTAAGGACAGGGAGTGGGAAGAATAGAGAAAAATAGTAAAGTAGTCTCAATTGAGCGGGGGCAGGGTCTGAAGACCGATAGAAGCAATACTCAAAGCAAAGGCGGGCTGATGGAGGGCCTTCGTGAGGAATTCCGCAAGATGGAAATCAGCAGAGATGAACCAGAGAGAGACATCGCCTGCCGCGACCACGTTGAGCACGTAGTGGTGCTCAATATTGATGTGCTTGGTGCGTTGATGAAGCGCACCTACGATCCTGGCAATGGCCAACCCACTCTCACTGTTGATGTGGAGAGGCACATCTGGGGTGGGGAGACGAAGTTCTTCGAGAAGGCAACAAATCCACACTACCTCGGCAGCAGCACCACCCAACGCCATGTACTCGGCCTCACCAGTGCTGCGAGCAACGCAGCCCTGCTTGCCGCTACGCCAGGAGATGGCAGCATGGCCATGGAGGAAGACGAATCCGCTGCGACTACAGGCGTTCAAGTCATAGGCATAATCACTGTCGGTGTAGCCAGCCAAGAGAGGTACATCCGATCTGGCCGGAAGGACAAGACCGGCATGTGCAGACCCGAGGACATAACAAAGGATGTACGCAGTCGCCTGGAGGTGAGCCATGCAAGGCTAGCGGGCATACTGGGCCAAGACGTTGACCGTGCAGGCGTTGTCAGGGCGCGTGGTGCCAGCGAGATACGTGAGCGTCCCAATGATGGACTGAAACTTGACGGCAGACTCTAGTGCACCTAACTCCGCGTCGTGGGCCACAGAAAGGGCGAGCTGAGTACCCGGTGGCATGGGCAAGGAGGCAGCAGGGAGAGGACGAGAGAGGTCAACGACGGAAGTGAAGCGGTCCGCAAGAGTCTGCACGTAGCGCTCCTGATGGATTAACAAGCAGTGAGGAAGGCACTTGATCTGCATGCCCAAGAACGTGGCTGCAAGGCCAAGGTCCTTCATGCGGTACGCCGAGGAGAGAAGATCATTTGCCTTGGAGATCGCAGAGGAGGAGGGAGAGGTAATGAGAACTTCATCCACATACACCAGGATGAAGGCAGGCACAAGAGGCGTGCCACCGACAAAGAGGGAGGGGTTGGACTGGCTAGGAAGGAAGCCGCCACGGATGAGGGTAGACGAGAGCTCCTTGTCCCAATAATGAGGGGACTGGCGGAGACCATAGAGCGCGCGACGGAGACGATAGACATGTCCAGTACCGTCGGAGAAGCCCGGGGGCTAGACCATATAAAGCTCCTCCTCTAGACGACCATGGAGAAAGGTGTTGTTCACGTCCATCACATGAAGCTCCCACCGAAAGTGGGCCGCGAGATCGATGACAACGCGGCTAGTCGTGAAGCGGCCGACACGGGCGTAGGTGTCGGTGAAGTCTACGCCGGGGACGTGGGAGTGACCCTTGGCAGTGAGGCGAGCCTTGTACCGGTCGAGGGCATCCAAGGCAGTGAACTTCTTGCGTAGGACCCACTTGGCTTTGATGGCCGTGCGACCAAGAGGAAGGTCGGCGAGTTCGAGTACACCAGGTTCAGCCAGGGTGACGAGCTCCGTAAGAAAGAATGTGTGCCAAGCAGCGGCGTCCAGACGAGCAAGGGCGTCGGCGAGAGTGAGGGGGTCGGACTCATCAAGGGGGGAAGGAGAGGAGGACGAGGGCAAAACAAAGGTGACCTCGAGGGCATGAGCAGCAAATGCTGGGGCACTGACAAATCAATGATCGATGCAGGCATCGAGTGCATGGCAAAACTCGAGATGGAAGAAGTGGCGACCGTGGGCGTGGCCCGGATGGAGGGTGTAACGCGACAAAGGGCGAGATAGAGGGAGCACAACAGCAGATGAGGGAGGAAGGGAGGAGGAAGGGAGGGGAGCAAGGACCGCTATAGGGGGGGTGGTAAGGATGGAGGCAAAGAAGCGATGAACAAAGGGGCAGAGAAAGTGGGGTGAGAAGCGAGTGGGGGAGAGATGGGTGACGATACGACAACGGGAGGAAGTGTGCAAGTGAGGAGAGAGGAGGTGGAAGAGGGTGGGATGGAAGGGGAGGTGGAGAGCGGAGGGGACAACGCAGGGACTGGGGATGTGGATGCGAATAGGAGAGGAGCGACTGGAGGGAAAGGAGAGACGCGAGACGAGGAGGAAGGTAATGGGATGACGAGGACAAGGACAAAAGTGCAGGTAAGGGCCCGAGCAGTGTGGGAGCGAGTGCGAGAGGAGACAAGGAAGAGGGGAGGAGGGGTGTCTAGGAGAGACTGAAGGAGCAAAGAGGCAGGTACGGGCGGAGTGGGGGGAAGTGCACAAGAAGAGAGAGGAGGAGGGGGAGGAGGGACGGAGGGTCGAGCTCAGGCAGCATGTGTGCGCATCCACGAGTGGGGGCATGGGGAAACAAAGAGAAGAGAAGCCGGGCTGGGGACGGGAGGGTGAGGGGAAACTGTTGGAAGGGATGGACAAGGGAGGGGTACGGGCAGCAAAGGGGAGTGAGAGAAAGGATGAAGGGGCGGAAGGGTCTCGCGAGACAGGACGTCGACCAGAGGAGGGATGGGCGAGGGGTGGGCAGAGGAGGCGGCAGCGGGCAAGGATGTCGGAGATGGCGTCACCGCGATAAGGACGGGGTCGCCCACAGGATCATTAGGGGAGGACGTCCAGGACGGAATATCCTCCGCAATATCCTCAATAGAGAGGAGAACAGGGTCAATGCTACAAGTGGGAGACGGCGCATGGGGAAAGCCCACCACCTGAGGTGCGGTCAAAGCAGGGGAAACTAGAGGAGGGGAGGGGGGACAGACGGGAGGAGAGACAAAGAATGGCACGAGGGATGGTAAGAGGTGAGGGAGGGGGAGGGAAAGACGGCAGACCACCACGGCGATGCGAGGGGGGTAAAGGAGGCAGAGGAGGGACAAGAGGCGAGGAGGAGGGAACGTGCAAAGAGGTGGGAGGTGGAACGGGAGGGGAGGGAGATGACAAAGGAGCAGGGGGGAGAGGAGAGGAGACAAACGTGGGAGGAGGCCCCGTTGTGGAGATAGGGACGGGCGTATGAGGAAGAGGAGGGATCTTAGGGCGGGGCGAGGGGACAAGCAAAGAGGGTAGGAAGGAGGGAAGGACGGGGGAAGGGGAGCAAGAAGTCGGCGGCAAGGCGGTAAAAGTGGGCACAAGAGGTGGAACAGGAGCAGAGGTGGCTGAAGGCAAAGGAGGCACGAGGGGAGCCACTGGGGGAGGGGAAGAAGGGGAGGAGGCACCAACGACCACAAGACCGTCCAAAGTGTAAGCCGGGGCAGAAGTTGGGGGAGGAAGACAGCGATCCGCACGGGACGCGCCATAAGTCAGCTGCTCGAAGAAACGAGCATGACAAGACTCCATGAGGCAATGGGCAACAATGTCCCAGAATCGGTGTGCACGAGAATGAGGCGCAACTCCAAGAGTGACACAGAGGCGCCCAGGTGGATCAAGCTCCTCTATCCTAGAAAGGGGAGCAAGGTAAAGAGTGGCCATGGTGCCCCAAACCACAACCTTACTGAGGTCCGCATGGAGACCAAAGAACAGTTGGAACGGTGTGGTGTCGGGGGCAAGGGGGCCATGCGCGATCCAGTTCCAGACCCACATGCGACAGCGAGCTGCCTCAAACCAGAAGCTTCGGCCTCGATCAAGGAAGTCAGCCTCAGCCATCATCATACGTACCCCAACACCAAGAGTACGGTTCCAACGCTCGACCACCCCATTCTGCTACGGAGAAGAGGGGGCAGATAGCTCATGAACCACACCCTCACGGTCAAAGAACGATGCTATGGCACTGAAGAACTTGCCACCTCGGTCGGATCAAAAGCGTTGTAACATGTGGCGACTCTGTCGCTGTGCGGATGCATACCACGACTGAATCGTCTGGGCAACATCGCTCTTTGCACAGAGAAAGAAGACCCAAGTGTAACGAGAATATTTGTCGATCAAGCTGAGGACATACGTGGCATGCTCAACAAGGATGTCAGCATGCACAAGCTTAAGAGGAACAAACGCGCGTGAGGGGGAGAAGGGAAAAGGAAGACGATGCATCTTGCCTACGGCAGAAAAGGTGCAATCGGCAGCACAAGGGGCACGAAAGGAGGGGTCAGACAGGCCGTCGGCTGGAAGGGTATGGAAGAGGGAACCCACGGCAGGTGAGGGAAGATGGCAGAGGTGACGATGAAGAAGGTGCAAATGGGCCAAGCGAGAGAGAGCGACAAGCGTAACTACAAGTGCGGCGGGCACAAAAACGGAGTGTGGGCCGAAAACCTAAAAAAGACCCTTGCCGGGAGGCCAACGACCTTAGAGGACAACGCAACCACTGACGCGGTCATTGACAGTGACGAGCTTGAGGGCGTAGGTGGTAGAGAATAAGTAGATGTCGAGGGTCGAAACATATAAAAGGGAAAAAATCAATAGCTGGGACGTAAACGACGAAGGTCAAGGTAAGGGAGCCGGCCGAAGAGATGAGGCAAACCATGCCCACACCGAGCACAGGGAGGGGAGCTCCATCACCGGTGAACACGGAAGTGATCGTAGAAACAAGGATGAACTCTGGGAATAGCTTGCGAGCGGGACACATGTGGTCAGACGCGGCACCGTCGACCACCCAAGACGGAGCCGCGACACGCTCAGTGCCAAAGAGGAGGCAATATGCAGACGTGTAAGGGGAGGAGGCAGATGGACACGGGTCGGACAAGGGGACGTCGGGAGAAGGGGGACAAGACACAGGGGCAGCGAAGAGATCAAACAAAGGAGATGTACCTGTAGGCGGAGGGCCGCCAATCACACCCTCAGCTAAGACGCAACGGATGAGAGCAATGATTGCATCCTCGGTAAGGGGAGGAGGCGCAGCGGGCGTTGGTGGTGGACACACGATAGCAGTAGGTGGGGGAGCGCCGAGAACCACAAGTGGAGGAGCGCCAGGGGCGACATAGGGCCAATCACAGAGGAGGGCACGCTCACAGGCAATGCGCTCGTAAAGATCACGGGACGGAGGGAGTGGGCACGTATCGTGACGATGACCCACGACCTCGCAGTTCCTGCACGTGGGCGGACGACCACCGACGCCACCACCACCACCACCACCACCGCCAGGCAGAGCCCGAACAGCAAGGGCATGAGTCGCCGGAGGAGGGAGGAGGCCGGGTAAGGCGTCGGACAAGACAGGCTCGGCAGGAGAGATGGCAGACTGGGAGACCGCCAGGAAAGAGCGAAGCTCGTCCAGTAGAACCGGCCAGATGGCGCCGGGAGTATGGTATGTAGCCTGGAGGGTAAGTGCAAGAGGGAAGGAGGTGAGGGAGCCGTAGAAGGAGGGCCCAAGGCCAACGACGACCGAAGTAACAAGGGCCCGATCGGACAAGGAGACACCCGTAGTGAAGAGCTCGCTCTGAAAAAAGCTCCGCGCGGCCCAAGTAGACACCTAAGGACTCGTTGGGGCAGTGAGGGAGAGCCCAAAGATCAGTAAGGGGAGAGGAAGCGGAGTGAATAGAGTCTGACGAGTAAAGGGCAAGAAGTGCGGTCCAAGCCTCGCGAGGGCGAGCGAGAAGGGCGGCGGTGGGTGCAAACCGATCGAGCTAGCAAAGGGCGAGAGAAGGGGTAGTAGAATAAAAAAGGTGGAAAGCAAGAGCATTGCGGTTAGGATGAACAAGAGGAAGAAAAGGAGAGGGGTCATAGTGCTCCCACAGGCCGTGCATGTGGGCCCAAGACACAAAGCAGAGGGACCAATAAGACAACGGGGTGCCTGGGACATGATCAGGGGTGGCGATCAAGGGGAGGGACGAAGCAGAGGAGGGGTGGAGACCATTGCGGGCGAGCCGATTGATGGCAAGGGCGAGCGTAGCAACTGGGTCACCACGGGGAGGGGCACCCTGGGGCAGCGCCACCAACTGGGGGGAAACCACCAGCTAGGGCTGCGCCACCGGCGGGCAAGGCGCCGCCGGGTGGGATGGAAGAGCCAGCAGGAAGGGCACCAACCGAAGCAACATCGGGAGGGGCATCGGCATGGCTAGGAGCGACGGCACTAGGCAGGGCGACGGCAGTGCCGGGGGTGACAACGGAACCAGAAGGGATGGTACACCTGGGGGCGACCGTACCACCAAGGATGACGCCACCACCGGGGGCGATAGAAACTCAAGCGATCCAAGTATCGTCATCAACGACAGCACTCTGAGGGGCTACGAGACCTCCAGGAGCAAGAGCACCGCCAGGGGGAATAGCAACAATGGGAACGAAGACACCCGTTTGGACAACGGCACGGCACATACAGTCTCCAGAGGTGTTAGGGTCGGGACGGACGGGAGCGAAAGCGGCGATAGGAGGAAAGGGGCAAACATCACGGGGAGCACCGACAGGGCGTGAGGCGAGGGCATCGAGGTTAGCTACCAAGAAAGTAAACTCAGGAGACCGGGTGGGAAGTGGGCGGTGGTGGGATGGGGAAGGGGGGGCATGGAGCGTTGCTAGAGCCCCGGTGACGGCAGCCTCAGCAACAAAGCGAGGAGAGAGGACGAGGGAGTTGTCAACGATGTCGGCGTCAACAGAGGCGGGGGGACTCGGGGCACTGGGAGAGACATCCTCCGACGCTTTCTCACGAGCCGCCTGGGCTGCAACGGCAGCAACGAGGGCGTCACAGAGACCGAGATCCGCCATGACAGCACTAGGCGCAGGCCGAGGGGCAAGGGAGGCAAGGAAGGAACGACTACAGGAGGAGCGAACATGCAAGGGAGAAGAAGGACAAACCATGTGTTTGGTGTGTATCTAGAGAAGTGACGAGGGGGGAGGGGAACAGGAAAGGGAGGACGAGGGGGCACCGGGGAACGGGAGAAGGGACTGATAGACAGACGGACCCAAAACACACGCAAGTGGGGAGGGAGAATGGAGAGCAAGCCAGGGGGAATCACACAAGGGTACGAGGAAAGCCCGCAAAGGGAGGAAGGAAGCGGCATGAGGGAGTGAGAGAACGCAACGAGGGGCGGAGAGGGTGAAGTAAGAGAACGGAGGGCGCGAAGAGAAAGCATGGCGAGGAGAAGGTGGTGGGAGAGCAAAGTAGGGGCGAGGAGGGAGGAGAGCATAGAGAGATGGAGAGAAAGAGAGAGAGAGTGAGAGAGAGATAGAGCGATGGAGGGGACGGCTCGTCGGCGAGGATGTGGCAACGCGGAGAGCGGAGGAGGGAGCGAAGATGGAACAAGGAGGAGCAAGGGGAGAAGGCATGAGAAAGGGGCAAGAGGGGAGGGGAGCAGAGAGGAGGGTGGAGGGTGATAGAGAGGAGGGGGAGAAGAGAAAGGAAAATAAGAGAGAGAAAGCGGAAGAGGAGAAGGGAGGGGGCACAAGAGGAGACGGAGGGAAGGGAGAGAGGGGGGATAGGCGTGGAGGGAGAAGGGGAAGGGAGGGAGAAAAGGGAAGAAAGAGGTGGAGGGAAAGAAAAAAGGGAGGAGAGAGAGGGGAGAGGTCAGAAGGGTGAGGGGAGAAGAGGCCTAAGAAGAGAAGGGGCAGGGAGAACAAGGAAGAGGGGAGGCAAGGAAGACAAAGCGGGAGACAGGACGAGAGGCGGCGAAGCGAAAGATCAAAAATGAACGGGGTGACGAGAGATGAGGATGAAAAGGGAGCAGGGACAAGAACAATGGCGAGATGAATGAGAACAGCCACATGAGACACTTGGAGCACGCATGCATTACAGGCAGAGGAGGAATGGGAATCAACGAGGAAGATGGGCACAATAAGAAGGAGACGAGACAATAAGGGGATGGACACGAGCTGCCAAAGGGGCGCACACAAGGTGCAAGGGATCTCACACGAGGCGTAGAGAGGGCAAGGATAGATAGCAAGGAGAGGAGTGGGGAGGAGAGGAAAAAGAGCAAGGCAAAAGACAAAAACTGAGGAGGAAGAAACAAGCTTACCGAGAAGCCGAGGCAAAGGTCAGAAGGGAAGGGGATGCTCGGCCAAAAGTTCGAGGATGAAGAGCCCGGACAAAACTGAGAGCACACGCACAACCACAGTGGTGGAGGCCAACGACACGATACAAGCAAGAGGACCACAGGCCAGAGAGGGGTTCGGGAAGAGCGTAAGAGCAAGGACACGCGAGAGGAACCAAACGATGAAGGGGAAGTAAAGAAAAAGAAGGAAGGGAGAAGAAAGGCACAACGACGGAATGGGAAAGGGTGGAGGTGGGAAGATGGGTGAGCAAAGGTGAAAGAGGGAGGGAAAGGAAGCAGAAAGGAAGAAGGGACAGGAGCCAGAGAGGGCAGATGTGAAAGGTATGGGGAGGGAACTGTGGGAGAAGGAAGGGAAAAACGGAGGGGAAAGATAGGGGAGGGAAAAAGAGAAGTAGTGAGAGAGTTTGGGAAGGGCAGATGGAGGGGAGAGGGGAGAGGGAGGGAGTGAGAGAGAGAGAGAGAGACAAAGAGAGAGAGAGAGAGAGAGAGAGAGAGAGAGAGAGAGAGAGAGAGAGAGAGAGAGAGAGAGAGAGAGAGAGAGAG
>SZWC01042606.1:0-10186 GCA_023375785.1 Penium margaritaceum
GGTGTCTTCGTGGAACTGTCTGCCTCTTACACAACCTAACAAAGTGGTGTGTCTGAATGCTAGAACTACACTGTGGCTGATAGTGTCCATTCTCTTCTCCCTCCCTCGGGCCAGTCCCCTCTCTTTGTTTTTAAATCCATGCCTTATTGGATGTGGATTTGGACTCGCGTCCCTCACGAACCTCTCCTCCATCATGTTGTTGAAGATTGTCCCTCTGCATGCCCAAGTGCGGCGCTGGGAGGAGCCAACGAGCCGCAAAATGCCATCTGGAACGAGTAACAAAATGCCATCTGGCGAAGCGTCCGGTCGATGATCCGCCGGATTTTAGGAGTGCAGTTTGTTACTGAGGGACTTAGCCAAAATCCTGACTCAGTAGTACAGTTTGTTACTCGTTGACAGTCAAAATTCCGACTGGAGGTCCGCGAAGATGTTTCGACCCACAGCAATCCCCATCACCAAACTTGATGATCAACTCATCGAAATACACCCCAAAAGCGCAAGGGGCACCGCCACTACGTGTAGGGCCATCTTCGCCCCGGGAATGGCATTTTGATGGGTCCTTGATGTGTGAGGGCGCTTCGGCGCGACGTGGTGCGCGCCGTCAACTGAGAGGCTGGTTTGGGGTACTGCGCTTTGACTAACATATCGGGAGCTACGATTCTCTGAATCACGCACGGTTTGGTGCATTGGAGAGCTCATGACTAGCCCTACAAATGTTCAGATCATGTCCATGTTCAAAAACTAATACAAAATCGCATTCTTCCCTTCGCAAAAGCGACTGTCTCGCAACTATCTTCAACTGCCAGAAACATAGCGTGAGGCGACCAGAAAGCTCACGCTTAGACTCAGAACCACCCACACAAAACATAGCCGTGAACACCAAGTAGAACCATTGGGCCACGTTACAACCGCATCCCAGTTTCTGACAAAGGGTTATGGGCCCTCCGCGCTGACCGGTCTACACATCACTCACGGCTTTTTGCAGCGGACGGGATGGTCGTCGGGGACGCCATCGCCGTCAAACTCTAAGGTGCCGGAGTTGAAGACTGCGCAATGGCGTAGAAGGAGACACAGGCCATCCAAAAGTATGCGGGCGGCCCTGGCTTTGGGCTATGGAGGTGGCACTTCGAGATCCACCTTGCGCATAAGGGTGTGCTGCAGGCCATGTTGGGAACCGAAGTCCTTGACAAAGCGACAGCGACGGAAGCGCAGAAGGAGGCCTTCACAAAGAAGAACACAGAGGCGCTCATGCTGCTGGTGTCCAGGACGGCTGAGTAGCATTGGGGCGACTTCCAAGGCTACAAGTTGGCAGCCGAGGCTTGGCAAAAACTTTGTACCATCCATCAATCCAAGTTGTTGGCGAACAAAATCTGTGCCATGAAGCGACTTCTAACCGTGAGAATCGAGGAGGGAGATGATGTCATCTCCGCCTTGCAGCAGATCGAGTTGCTCACCTCACAATACAACAACATGGGGTAGAAGATCGACACGCAGCTGCAGGTGATGGCCCTCCTCATGGCCCTTCCTGAAAGTTGGAGCCCTCTCATCACCATATGGGAGGATGGGCAGAGGACAAGCTCACCTATGGCGCGGTCGCATAGTACATCCGCAACGAGGCACAGCGACGGAGCTACGGGGAGTCTTTGTCTTCCTCATCGGCCCTCGTCACCAAAACATGTGGTGGCGAAAGTGGGGGCAAGGGAGGTGGTGGAAGTGGTGGCGGCAAGAAAGGCGCCAAGAAGGGTGCGTGCCGCAACTGCGGCAAGGAGGGCCACTGGGCCCGTGAGTGCACCAAGGAGACAAAGGCCGGTGGCAAGGACGCCAAAGGCAAAAGTTGCTCCTCAACAGCACTCACGACCACTACCTCAAGAAGGCTAACCAGCGATGCCTTGACTCCGGAGCCAAGGAACACACCCAAGTCGAGAAGTTCGGGTTCATCAACTGCACCAAGTCCAGCAAGTCCATGGTGGTCGTGAACGACAAAGTCGAGCCGGCGGCTGGCCAAGGAGACGTGGACGTGGAGGTGGTGGTTGGTGGGAAGCGGGTGCAGCGCGTGATCAAGAACGTGCAGCAGGTACCTGGCTTGGCTGACATTCTAAGTATCAGCCGCCTGACTGACAAGGGGTACGAGGTGCTCTTGAAGAGAAGAGGGGCAGTTGTGCGGAAGGATGGTAGCGGCGAGCCCGTGCTAGAGGCTAAGTGCGAGGGAGGCCTCTACATCGTGGAGACCAAGGTGATCCTCGCGGAACAGATTCAACAGAATCGCAGGAACGCACCGTCAACCTAGCCAAGGGAGGGGGAGCTGGTCTAGAGCTCTGGCACCGACGACTGGGGCATTCCTCACCCGCAGTCATGAAGGAGATGGCGAAGCGCGAGCTGGTACGCAGCCTCGTCATCGACGGTGCGGAAGAGGCGACAGATGCAGAAGTGCACAAAAAGTGCGAGCCTTGCATTTTTGGCAAGGCACGGCGCAAACCGTTCAACGAGAACGTGAATCGCGCCTCGGCCCTGCTGGAGGTCATGCACAGCGACATGTACGGACCATTCAAGACGGCGTCAAAGAGCGGCGCGCGTTACTTTGTCATCTTCATAGATGACTACAGCAGAAACCTCTACGTGTACTTCATGAAGTGGAAAGGCGAGGTCCTGGACCGGCTGAAGGAGTATGTCGCCGCGGTGGAGAAGCAGACTGGCCGGAAGGTCAGAGCGCTACGCAGCGACAACGGCGGAGAGTACGTGGGCTGTAGTGGGTGGATGAAGCAACAGGGCATAAAATGGCAACAAACTACGCCGTATTTGCCTCAGTCAAATGGTGTGGCGGAGCGGGCGAACCAGACGCTCCTGAACATGGTACGGACCATGTTGGTGGATGCGGAATTGCTGCAAAGCTTCTGGAAGGAAGCTGTGTATACGGCGAGCTACACCATCAACCTCACTCCTACAACGGTGCTGAAGGGGAAGAGCGACTGGAAGATGCCACACGAGGTTTGGAGCGGGCGCAAGCCAAGAGTGGCACACCTGAAACTGTTCAGGTGCAAGGCGCACACAGTGGTGTAGGCTACGCAGAGGCGTGACAGCAAGCTAGAGCCGCAGGAAAATTCGTATCTCTTCCTTTGCTATGAGAGCACGCATAAGGTGTACAGGTTCTATGACATGCGCAAGGGGGAGGTAATCCGCAGGCGAGACGTCGAGTTTGACGAGTAGCAGAGCTACATCAGCAGCAACAACGTGGGCATGGTGGACTCCCTAAAGACGAGGGAGTGGTTCGAGCTCCTTGACTACGAGAAGGAGCCGGAGGACACCGAAGTTAAGGATGCGACATCAGAGCGTGACGGTGCACTAGCGGTGGCAGCCGAAGCGGAGGATTTCGATGATGATCAAGCTGATGAGCAGATCCACCGGAAGGATCCGGCGGATGAGGCACCAAGGGTGCCAAGGCGCGCACTCCCGGCAGAGTGTGCAATGGGCATCGGTGGAAAATCCACTGGGCGCATCGTCTGTCCGGGCGATGCATTGCCGAAGCGGGAGAGGTCCTCAGGGAGCCATCCGGTCGATGATGAACCGGAGTGTGTAGAGTCAGAGGGATCGTAGCAGAGTGACTATGCGTCACCAAAACTGCCGCACCGGAGTAGGAGGCAGCGAAAAGCGTGGAAGCACTTTGACGCAAGCACCGGTCGATGGATTGGCATGACGCGGTGCATACTGGCTGCATCAACGGAGCCGACTACCGTGTAAGAGGCGCTTGCGCGGCCTGAAGGGGATCAATGGGACGCAGCCATCAAATCAGAGCTGGCGTCCATCATGGAAAACGATATGTGGGAGCTGGTTTACAGGCCGTAAGATGCCAAGGTCATCGGTTCAAAGTGGGTCTTCAAGACCAAGTTCACAAAGGAAGGTGTGGTTGACAAGTACAAGGCGCGGCTGGTGGGAAAAGGTTATGCACAGCGTTAGGGGGAGCACTATGATGAGATGTTTGCTTCCGTCGCCAAGTTCACAAGCATCCGGGCGATCCTAGCACTGGCGGCCGCGAAGGACATGGAGCTCCACCAAATGGACGTAAAAACGGCCTCTTCAACGGCACCATAGACAAAGAGATCTACATGGAGGTGCCGGAGGGGGTGGAGGCGCCGGAGGGTAAGGTGTGCAAGCTGCAGAAGTCCTTGTATGGGCTTAAATAATCACCTAGATGCTGGTACCAATAGATGGACAGCTTCATGGCACAACTCGGCTACAAGCGTTGTGTATCGGATCACAGCGTGTACGTGCCGCGCGACAAACAGCTCCATCAGATTGTCGCACTCTACATGGACGACCTGATTTTGTGCTTGACGGACCTGCCGAGCCTACAGCGGCTGAAAGAGCAGCTGAGCAGCAGATTCTAGATGTCAGAAATCAGGGAGCTGGAGTACTACCTCGGGGTGAGCATCACGCGGAACCGGAGGGTGCGCACGCTTGAGTTAGGGCAGGCCAAATATGTGGCCGAAGTGCTGAAGCGGTACGGCATGGAGGACTGCAAACCAATTGGCATTCCGGTCTCCACGATCTGTGAATTGAGTGCGGCAATGGCGCCGCAGACAAAAGTAGAGCGAGAGGATATGGCAGGGGTGCCCTACCAATCGGCGGTGGGCAGCCTCATGTACGCCATGGTGGCAACACGACTGGACCAGGCCTACACGGTGGGCCAAGTGAGCAGGTACGTGGCCGATCCAAGGCCACTGCACTGGCAGGCGGTCAGGCGCATCCTCCACTACCTGCAGGAGACGCGGCATGCGCGCTTGAGGTTCGACGGCAAGAGACAGGCGGACCCTTTGCGTCTGGTCTGCTACACGGATGCAGACTATGCTGGCGATGTGGACAAGCGGAAGTCCACATCCGGCTACGTGTTCTTCCTCGCTGATGCAATGGTCTCATGGTACAGCAAGAAGCAGGACTGCATCGCCACCTCCATAGTGGAAGCAGAGTACATCGCGCTGGCCGAGGAAGTCAAAGAGGTGGTGTGGCTCCGCAGGTTGCTGGGGGAGCTGGACGTGCCGCAACAGGAGCCTACGGTGGTGCAAGAGGACAACACTGCCTCCATCTCGCTGACCAATAACCCGACGCAGCACAGGAGGACAAAGCACATCGACGTGCGTTATCATTACGCACGGGACATGGTTGGAAAGGGGCAGGTGGTGCTGCAGCACTGCAGCACACACAACATGCTTGCGGATTGCTTGACCAAATCGCAACCCATCGACCGGCACGCATAGAGCGTGGCCGGACTTGGGATAACCAGCTATGATGGGCTCGAGGGCGCAACGAAAGATGAGTGAGAGCAAGCATGAGCAGCGGGCATGGCAGGTCCAAGGGGGAGAATGTTGAAGATTGCCCATCTGCATGCCAAAGTGCGACGCTGGGAGGCGCCGACGAGCCGCCAAAGAGAGGAAATTCCTCGTTCACGGATCTGGCGACTTGAGGATTGCTAGGATCCTAAAATGGAGGATTTCCCCTGAAAGCTCACAAGTCACTGAATCCGGTGGAAGTTCTTTCAACGGAATCGGACTAGTAACGAAGGAGATATGGGCTTCCAAAGTTGGGGTGTGCACGGCGGTTCTGGGAGCCGGCCACGGTTCGACTTCCAGTGAATAATTGACCGGAACAAGTAGCAAAATGCCATCTGGGGATTTTGCTCCGGAGGATCTGCCGAGGCATCCGGTGGATGATCCGCTGGATTTCAGGAGTGCATTTTGTTACTGAGGGACTTAGCCAAAATCCTGTCTCGGAGTCCGAAACTCAGTAGTACAGTTTGTTACTTGGGGACAGTCAAAATTCCGACTGGAGGTCCGCGAACAGGTTTCGACCCACATCAATCCCCATCAGCAAACTCGATGATTAACTCATCGAAACAGACCCCAAAGGTACAAGGGGCACCGCCACTAGGTGTAGGGCCATCTGCGCCTCTGGATTGGAGTTTTGATGGGTCCTTGATGTGTGAGGGCGCTTCGGTGGGCGACGTGGTGCGCGCCGTCAACTGAGCGGCTTGTTTGGGGTGCTGCGCTTCGACTAACATAGCGGGAGCTACAGTTATCCAAATCATGCACGGTTTGGTGCGTTGGAGAGCTCATGACTAGCCCTACAAATGTTCAAATCATGCCTATGTTCAAAAACTAATGCAAAATCGCGTTCTTCCCTTCGCAAAAGTGACTTTCTCGCAACTTTCTTCAACTGCCAAAAGCATAGCGTGAGGCGACCAGAAAGCTCACGCTTAGACTCAGAATCACCCGCACAAAACATAGCTGTGACCATGGAAGATCCGTCGGGCCTTGTTGGAACCACACCCCGGTTTCTGACACATGTCACACTCTTTGAATGCTGGACTGGTCACCATGTTGTCGTTGGGGTTCTTTTGTTGGAGTTTTGTTGCCTGATGATCATCATGAGGGAAAAATCACTAGTCGTGGTCGCTTGTGTATTGTCCTTGGTGTTTCCTCCTTTTCCAAGGCTTGGTGCTTTTGGGATGAGTCTCAAGATGCGCTCTTTTTTTAAGGTATGTTTGAACATGACCTTTCTCACTTGTCCTTTCCTATATCTCTTGCCTTGATCTTTTGGCTTGGGGGACGTCTTGTGGTGTTTTCCTCTATAGCTTGTCTCCAAGTCACCCTCTGTGTGGGGCTCTAAGCATGGTCCTCTCTCGAGCCTTGTTACCACCTCACCTCATGCTCTCATCGTTCTCTCTTGTCTACTACTTCCTATTCTACCCCTTCTCCCTCACCCCTAGCCTCTCCTTATCCACCTGTTGCATCATCTATGAGTTCCCTACTTGCACCACTCTCTCTAGTCTCTCTTGTGGTCTCTCCTGATCCGGCTCTCCTTCAGTCCATTTGACCTCCCACTCGGCCTTCCTCTCCTTCTCTTCTCTATACCTCTACTGCTCACCGAGTCTCTCCCTCTGTATGTGTTCGTCACTTGCGTGCACTCTCCAAGAAAAATCATGTACCCACCAATACATCTCAAGGCCCCTCTACACTTCATCCCACAGCTCCAGATCAGAATATCTTGTCTCCTGAGCCCAGGCTTCATGCCTTTGGGCTCACAATGCCAGGCAAACTATCAACCTCTGTGTCAGTGATGAATCCTATATCTTAGAGCATGAATGTGGTTAATCTCTCAGCACGTCAATCTCTGTGTATGTTTCCCGATGTTCTGTTGCTTCTGGTCTTTTACCATTGCCTATAGAGCATGTGACATTCCACAAGGCTTGCAAAGATACGGACTCCTCTATGTGGGAGGCAACCATGTAAGTTAAACTCAAATCACTTGCTAAGTTTGGTGTGCATGACCTTGTGGATCTTCCCCCTGGAATACAAGGTTTTTCAGCCAAATGGATCTATCATTGATAACTATAGCAAGACAACACAACGGAGTGATACAAGGCACATCTCACAGCCAAGGAATTCTCACATATTCCTAGCATTGGTTTGTATGGGACCTGTGCACCTATAAACCGATACACCACTACACGAGCCCCTCTCAGCCTTGTTGCTCAACAAGACTGGAAACTTGAGCACATGGAAGTAAATGATACCTTCCTTCATGGTACGCTGGATGAAGATGTATACATTCTTCAACCTCCCGGTTTCACAGATGGTACAAAGAAGGTGTGGCGACTATGCAAGGCCTTGTACAGCCTTAAGCAACCACCATGCAACTGGACCAAGGAGATCACGTCCACGCCTAAGAAAGGCTTTCCTAAAAGCATTGTAGACCCTACAATGCTTCTTAGTGAACCATCTTCCCCACTTTTTGTGATCGTTGTCTACGTGTATAGTATCCTCATTGCATCTTTTAATGAAGCTACTAATCAAGGAGCCAAAACCCTGCTCCAATGAGTTTACAAAATGAAATATCTTGGTCTGGCCCGAGTCTTCTTGGGCATCGAACTTGAGCGTGATCACTCAAGTTTCATACCCAAGAAGACGGACACTACATGTGCACCAGGCTACGTATGTTTGCAAACTGGGGGATCGCTATGTCCCATTACTTTCTGTTGTTCCCTCCATTTCCACACCAATGAACCTAACGGGTGATGCCCTACTAAAGTCAATGGACTACCCCAAGCCAGGAGAGAAATGAAACATCATAGACTACCTATGCGTCTTTGGTTCTCTCGTGTACCTTGCCACCACCACTCGTGCCGATGTAGCCTTTGCCATGAATTTTTTTCATCGTTCTCTCGGTTTCCCAGAGAGCGACACCTCGAGCCTGCACTTCATATGGTGCATTAGGCGCTCTCCTCCCAACGCCCGGGCTTGTACTACAAAGTACAACCCTCACTTGTGGTTGATGGCTTAACATGTTGTGATTCGACTCGTGATTCAAATGCATGCAGAGGCATAGGCTACATTATTCTGGTTGGATACGATGTTGTCTCCTAGAAAATTGATAAACAAGGATGTGTAGCAAGGAGTTCAAGCGATGTTGAGTATGTAGCTCTTAGTACAGGTTCATGTGAGGTTGTATTGGTTGTCCACTTTCTTCATCAGATGTGTCTCCAAATCCGCTACATCTCATTGCATCGTAACAACTAGAGCACAAAATCCACTACTAAAAATGATAGCATGCATTACTCCCACGCGTAACACGTGAATATTGAGCATCACTTTGTTTGTGAATGCACTGCCACAGCTTGGTCTTGTTCGTTTGAGTGGACACATGCTCACAACGGGTTGAATTTCTCACTAACACATTGAGCAGGTTTAGTCGTTCATGATGGATCTCTGACACTCCTCCAACAGTCGCAATTTCCCAAGCAGTGGCTGATGTCTTTCCTCCTTGATGAACACTTGCTCATGGGGACCTCTATCTCTTAAACACTTAAGGGTGTCAGGGTCATCTCCAAACTTGTTGAAGTTATGGAGAATGGAATTGTTTTGACAAGCCGGGTGTTGATCCTTAGGTGGTCACCTGACCAAGCTAGCCCGATGGCGTGTTCAGCAGTCGTCTTCAGTTTTATGCCAAGAAATCAGGCTCGAACGTGACTCTTGGCCATGTGTGATGCACACGGAGATCATGCTGACACCTAGGGGTCGAGCCTGACCTCTTGATGTATACCGAGGGCGGCTTCGGACCGCAGCCATGTCCCCCCCTAAGGATGAGCACCCAGTTAGCATAATATGAATCCTCATAAACCCACGTGAAAACTTGGAGATAGCCCAGGTATCCTTCTGTGATAATGAGCTTTAACTTCTCATGAGCTAAACCAGATATGGCAGATCAGAAGATCACAAAGTTTGTACTACTACTAGAAAAATGCATGAGATTCACCACTGGTGACTCCCATCTTGTGGGGTAGAGCTCCAGCATTCAGTCTCACATGCAAGTGCAAAACATGAGCATTTGGAGGGAGACAAGAGGGAATTGCAGGTGTGATGGACCATCAACTAAACCACAAACACTAGCACTCCCCTTTGACGTGCAATCACAACATCCACAAGTCAAACAAGCCATTTCAAGAAACGAGCACAGACATAGGAGAACAAAGTTCACACAGGGTCATGGGGACATGCAAGACCAAGAGCATGAAGACAACGCCTAAACACATTTCTGCTGAGTGCTTTTGTAAGAATGTTAGCTCACTATGAGCATGTTTCCACCCAGACAACCCAGACCATGCAAGCCACAATGCACTCACAAACTAAGTGGAAATCAACATTGATATGCTTCGTGCATGAATGATGCATGCTGTCATTCTTAGCAACAGCCTTGGTGCTCGGATTGTCATAGTGCAAAATGATGCAATGAATGGGAACACGCAGCTCCTACGAGAAGCAACATAGCATGACGACCTCACATGACTAAGTGTAACACACTCATCTTCACTGAGGTTCCTGGCCTTACACCTTTGTTCATTGCTCGTTCCAGAGACGGACCCCAACCAAGAAGATGAAACCAGTTCGACTGCGAGCATCTAAATCAGTATCCCAATCAGTCAGTTCAACCATCAATAATGACAGAGGAATGTGCTTTGAAGCAGAGTCTCATGGGCGGACTGGAAAAGACATGCCGTATCACACAGACTAGAGCCCCAAGATGGTTTTCTCTAGGGCGGTGAGAGAACTGAGACAAGAAATTCCCTGCAAAAGCGACGTCGCCAAGGGTGGTGGTGGCCAAGTACATGTCAACAACATGCAAATGGTTAGCCACATTC
>SZWC01042608.1:0-10185 GCA_023375785.1 Penium margaritaceum
CAAAATATCCTAGCAGATCTATGTCATCCATGATGATCTCAAACTGCCACTTCCAGAGTGCAAACCCCTCTCCATCAAACTTGAGGATGGGCGAATGATTCCCTGGTTCCCCTGTCCCTGCCATCCCTAGAACTACAACTACTACAGCTGCTGCACCTGTTGTTGATGCCGATGAACCTGTTTTTGAGGCCGCTGTAGGCTGTTGGTGCGAAGAGGAAACTGCTTTCCCTGTTCACGTTGGCCGTTGCAAGCAGATGTAGGCTGATGTAGGCTGATGTGGGATGATGTCAGCTCCCAAGGTAGAAAGGTGCAGATGTGTTGTATTCCCCTCCTGCTGATGTTGCCCTGTAAACAGAGAAGTTGGGTGAGAGCGAAGGCGCTCTCACTGCTTGTGACCTTAGCGGTTGGGTGCATGAAACTTCCCTAACCAGAGGAGTGGGCCCATAACCCTTTGTTAGCTACTGAGCTAACCACCTCTGGTAGAGAAGCTGCGAACCGAAAAAGCTCACAAAGGTTTTAAGGCCTTCTTCCTTTGTTGATATGTGTCATGCACCCCAAACTTAATCAGGCATACACTTCACCTTCTAGAGTACTAACGCCTTAGCATAATATCTCAAGAAGAACTCAAGTCGTCAATACGCAAGAGAGCATCAAGCAAGGGTTGATTGATCAGCATGCAAGACAAGTCCTTTTATAGCTGTCTGTCCAGTGCTAGAACTCAAAAGCACATTCATGAGAAGCGGCCTGAACCAGCCACGTTACCAATAGACTTGCACTGTGGGTTTGACACATAAGCTTCCTAGTTTCAAGGTGACAGACCAACCATGTAGCGTCCAAGAAGCTACAGACTTTCTTTCTTGGAAGCTTCCATAGCAAACAAGATATGCATGGGGCCAGGATCGAACTCATGACCTCTCATTTGGCCAAATCAACAAAATGGCCAAGGTAACCACTCACCCACATGGTGTACTCACAGGCCATATCTCACAAGAGACACAACATAGTTGAGTCACACTACAATGGATCTAGGGGTCATACCTCCACAAGGGGTAGAGCATTCCTGATCCGTCCTACAACAC
Source organism: Penium margaritaceum (assembly GCA_023375785.1). Taxonomy (NCBI): domain Eukaryota; kingdom Viridiplantae; phylum Streptophyta; class Zygnematophyceae; order Desmidiales; family Peniaceae; genus Penium; species Penium margaritaceum. The sequence goes on from SZWC01042608.1 coordinate 1,080, forward strand.
TGAACAAGGGGCAAAAACATTCTACACAAGTCAGCTACTTTCTCAGCCCTATAGGCTAGTGGTTAAAAACAGCCACTGCGCTCGAAGGATTAGCCCAATGCTCAGGTGCTCATTTTGGGTTACGCAGCAACAGGGGATGCAGACTCGCAAGGAAGGGGAGAGGGTACAGTTGGAGGAGATTCCTAGCCAGGCACAGGCTCACATGTTGTGTTCCTTGAGTCCGGAGAACAAGTAACCAACAACAGGCTCGGTTTTCCAGCATGTGGTGGGAATGGGAGAGCACCTGCGTAGGATGACATAGCATTTGTCATAGACGCAGATACTAAGGGATCCGAGGCTTGCGAGTCTGACTTGGATTCTGACGACTCTTCTGAGGACAACAACGACAAGACACTACCGCATGTGGTAACTCTAGATGCAAGGTAGGAAGCCATACCAATACTTTGGTGCAGTTTGCGACCAAAGAAAGTACCTTTGCAGTATGAGGACGATTGGACTGGCCTTAGCTGGTCGTGCATGGCTCAGGGAGAGCCATCCACAGTGGTGGAGGAGATGAATGGCCCGGATGCGGCCAAGTGGAAGGAGGCAGTGGACCGCGAGCTCGCGTCCATTACCGAGAATGGCACGTGGGTACTGGTGGATAGACACGACAAGGCCCACGTGGTGGGATCCAAGTGGGTCCTCCGAGTGAAGAAGAAACAAGACGGCAAACTTAAAAAGTTCAAGGTGAGGGTGGTGGCAAAGGGGTTTTCTCAACGCACGGGCTGTGAGTACGACGAGACGTTCGTGCCCGTCGTGACCTTTGCCTCCATTTGCTCTCTCCTTGCCATCACAGCCAGAAAGATCCTGGAGATTCACCAGATGGATGTCACGACAACTTTACTTTATGGGAAGCTCTACAGGGAAGTGCTGATGGAGGTACTCGAAGGATTCAAAGCTCCTAATGGCAAGGTGTGCAAGTTGGTGAAAGTGCTCTACAGGCTGAAACATGCCCCAAGGATATGGTAGAAAGAGATGGATGGTTTCATGTCCGGTCTCACCTTCGCGCATTGCCAGAATGACCCGAGCATGTATGTGCGCGATGATGGGAGTGGGCTGATGCTCGTTGCTTTGTATTGTGAATGATCTGATCACCTGCTTGTCTTCGTTTGAGCTGCTAGATGATCTGAAGTCTGACCTCAAGAAAAGGTTCAAAATAAAGGACATGGGTCCTCTCGAGTAGTACTTTGGGATCGCCATCCACCGCAACCGAGCAGCAGGCACCATCAAAATCAACCAAACGAAATACATCGGTGAGGTACTAAAGTGTTATCACATGGAAGACTGCAAACCAATTGGCACCCTGATGACGACTGATGCAAAACTGAAGGCCTCCCTGTTGCCAATCAATGAAGCAGAACGAAGGGAGATGTAAGACATCCGCTACCAGTCCACCGTGGGTAGCATCATGTTCACCATGGTAGGTCCTCTTCTGGACATCTGCTATGTTGTGGGACATGTGAGCAGGTTCATGGCCAACCTAGGGCGACAACATTGGCAGGCAGTCAAGTGCATCTTACGCTACCTGCAGAAGACACGTCACATGGGCCTCGTCCTTGGAGGCCAAGAAGGTACGGACCCCCTCTGCCTGAAGTACTACACCGATGTCGACTGGGAAGGAAATCTTGACGATCGAAAATCCAAGTCTTGATATGTGTGCATCTTGAATGGCGTTGTCGTCTCGTGGGCCAGCAGGAAGCAGGATTGTATTTTGGTGTCCACGGCTGAGGTAGAGTATGTTGCTTTGTCTAAGTTGTGCAAGGAGACTCAGTTGCTGCGCAACCTGCTTGGCGAAATGACAATTCCACAGAAGGATGCCACGATTGTACACGTGGACAACATGAGTGCCATCCTGATGGCTGAAGATGTGATCATATCTTGGTAAACGAAGCACATTAACATACGTTACAACTACTCACGTGACCTGGTGGTCATCAAGAACGTGGTAGACTTGTAGAACTGCGGAACCAAGAGCATGCTTGCTAACTACATGACCAAGTCGCTGGAGAGAGACTTGCACTATGCAGGCATTTGTGGATTCAGCATGAGGAGTGCGACACAGGAAGGGTAAGCTCCAAGGCATTGATGATTCCTAGTGAGCGGACAGATGGACAGAGGTACAAGGGAGAGATTTGTTGCATGGTATGCACCTTGTCCACTGGCTAGGTGGCTGGTTGCATGGAAAGACAAGGCATGCATTGCTCTATAGAGATTTTCCCCTTGGTTTGTTCTGAGATAGGCCAGGAATGCACTACCCATAATGGGTATGTCCCCTGGAGATCATCATAGGAAACACATCATTGTGGCCTAGTTGGGACAGACGCCGGAGCTCATGGTTCGCGGGCTCGAATCCCGCTACATTTTTCTTTGTGGCCTAGAATGGGACAGGAAGCTTCTAGGAAGCTTCCTAGAGCCTGCCTTGAGGATGACACTTGGCGGTCTTAGGATGCGGCAAGTAGGACTGTAGGCTGAGTTTGGCTCCTGTGGAGCCAGTACAAGGAGAAGTATTAGGAAAGCTCTGCAAGTACAAAATCCTATACCCTGTATGCATCCACTTACAGTTCTTGCCTTTGAGACTTCTGAAAGATTGTACAACCAAGGGTTGACACTAAAGACCTTCATGTGGACTTTATGAGGTTGAAAACTAAACGAACCTAGAGTGTGGATCCCTCGTTCAAGGGTGACATGTTATCTTGGTTGAAATACCAAGAGCAGTTGGCCTCCCATGTTGGGACCCATTTTCTAGACCGTTGCTATTCGGCGCATTGACATTGGCGGCGTGCGAAGGGGAACCACTTTGTGGTGTCGCAGAGTGGATCATTGTGACAGGCCTTGTTGGAGGATACGCACAACTCACACTACAGTGGTCATTTGGGCCACGAAAAAACTTTGAAGACGCTCTTTCGCCAAGATTTGTGGGCAAAAATGGAAGCAGATTGCGAGTACGTGAGCAGATGTGACAAGTGCCAAAGGATAAGTCACGGAGGGCACGGGCGCCAGGAGAGCTGAAAAAGCTACCAGTGCCGGAGCGCCCATGGACAAAAGTCTCACTCAACTTTGTGGGAGGTCTTCCACGGGGCACAACGGGCAACACCATGGTGCTGGTGGTGGTGGACCGGTTCTACAAGATGGCACACTTTATTCCACGTGCAGAGAAGGCCACGGCAGCAGCGACTCCTCAAATCCCCTTTCAACATGTCATCAAACTTCACAGGGTGCCGAAGTGCATGGTCTCGGACCGCGGCCTGTGCTTCACCTCCCGGTTTTGGGAGGAACTCTTCAAGAATCTGGACACTCGTGTGGCTCTTTCATCGGCCTACTATCCCCAAATGGATGGCCAAACTAAGCGAACCAATTGGACCATGGAGCGGCTGCTGCGGGGGATCTTGGAGTTGGGCGGTGAGGGTATTGTTGAAAAATTGCCCCTCCGCATGCCCAAGTGCGACGCCGGGAGGTGCCAACGAGCCGCCTGAAAGTGGAAACTCTGCTCCAGCGGATCTGGAGACTCGAGGATTGCTCGGATCCTAATATGGATTATTGCCCCTTAAAGTTGACGAGTCGCTAAATCCGGTGGACATTTCACCGGAATTGGACAAATATCGAGGAAGATATGGCCTTCCAAAGTTGGGGTATGTGCAGCGGCTCTGGGAGCCAGCTACGACTCGAAATCCAGTGGATAATTGACCGGATTGAGTAACAAAAAAACCATCTGGAGAGATTGCTCCGGAAGGCCTGCCGAGGCGTCCGGTGGATAATCCACCTGATCAGGTGGATCATCCACCGGATCTAGTAGTGCAGGTTGTTACCGAGGGACTTAGCCAAAATCATGGCTCAACGTCCGAAACTCAGTAGTACGTTTTGTTACTTGGGGACTTGGTCAAAATTCTGACTGCAGGTCCGCGGACAGGTTTCAAACCTCGTCACACCCCATCACCAAACTCGACCCAAAAGTGCGGAGGGTGCATGGAAACAGTGCACGGGATCCCCACACCATGTGAAATGGGATCTGCGCCTTGGGAAATGTGCTTTGCATGTGAAGGAAGGCGCCACGGCGAGTGGTGGCGTCAGGCTTTTGTGGTGGGTGAGACCTATGCTTCGGCAAACGTAACTTGGGATACGCTTGGCCGAATCACACGCGGTTTGGTACGTTGGAAAGCTCATGACTAGCACTATAAATGTTGTGATCATATCCATGCTCAAAACCCAACACAAAACGACGTCATTCCCTTCGCAAACTTATTTCCTCTAAATGTTTGCTCACATAGCGTGAGGTGACCAGAAAATAAACGCTCAGTCTCAAATTCGTCCAAAACAGTAGACGTGAACCACTAGAGACAATCAGACAAACGTCGGAAACGGGATCAGACGCGTTCACGTCTTCTGTAGCGCACGGGATCGTCATCTTCGACGTCGCCGTGAAGTTCTGAGAACCCGTCGGAGTAGAAGTTGCGCAAATGGCGCAAAAGGAGACGCAACCCATCCTGAAGTATGCGGGCGGCCCAGGCTTCGGGCTATGGATGTGGCACATCGAGTTGCACCTTGCGCATAAGGGGATCCTTGAGGTCATCATGGGAAAGGAAGTCATCGACCAAGCGACTGCGACGGAAGTGTTAAAGGAGGCCTTGGCAAAGAAGAACACAGAGGCGCTCATGCTGCTCATGTCCAGGACGGCCGAGTCGCAGTGAGGCTACTTCCAGGGCTGCAAGCTGGTAGCCGAAGCGTGGCAAAAAATGTGCTCCATCCATCAATCCAAGTCGCTCGCGAACAAAATCTTCGCGATGAAGGGACTCCTCACGGTGAGAATCGAGGAGGGAGACGATGGCATCGCCGCCGTGCAGCAGATCGAGTTGCTCGCCTCGCAATGCAATGACGTGGGGTGGAAGATCGACACACAGCTGCAGGTGATGGCCCTCCTCATGGCCCTACCTGACTGTTGGGGCCTACTCATCACCGTCCTTGGAGGATGGACGGAGGACAAGCTTACCTATGGCGCGGTCGCAGAGTACATCCGCAACGAGGCACATCGCCGGAGCTGCGGGGAGTCCTCGTCTTCCTCATCGGTCCTCGTCACCAAAACGTGTGGTGGTGGAAACGGGGCCAAAGGAAGTGGCGGAAGAGGCGGCGGCAAGAAGGGTGCCAAGAAAGGTGCATGCCGCAACTGCGGCAAGGAGGGCCATTGGGCCCTTGAGTGCCCGGAGGAGGCAAATACCGGCGACAAAAACAGCAAGGGCAGGTCACTCCTCAATGGCAACAAGAACCACTTCCTCAAGAAGGCCAACAGGTGGTGCCTGAAATCCAGGGCCGAAGAGCACACCCAAGTCGAGAAGGTGGGGTTCGTCACCTACGAGAAGTCCTCCAAGTCCATGGTGGTCGCGAACGACACAGTCGAGCCGGCGGCCAGCCAAGGCGACGTGGAGGCGGAAGTCGTGGTGGACGGTAAGAAGGAGCTGTACACAATCCGTGATGTGCAGTACTTCCCCGGCCTGGCTGACATCCTGACTGTTGAAGATTTGGCCCTGTGCATGCCCAAGTGCGGCGCCGGGAGGCGCCTACGAACCGCCAGAGAGAGGAAATTCCTTGTCCTTGGATTTGGTGACTTAGATCCTAAAATGGAGGATTGCCCCTGAAATTTGTCGAGTTGTTGAATCTGGTAGAAGTTGTTTCACCTGATTCGGACAAGTAACGAGGGAGATATGAGCCTCCAAAGTTGGGGTGTGCGCAACGGCTCTGGGAGTAGGCCGCGGTTTGACTGGAGGTGGATAATCTACCTGACCGAGTAACAAAAGTCCATCTGGAGATTTTGCTCCGGAAGGGCTGCCGAGGCATCCGGTGAATGATCCGCCGGATGCCAGGAGTGCACTTTGTTACGGAGGAACTTAGCCAAATCTCTGGCTCGGCGTCCGAAACTCAGTAGTGCGTTTTTTGTTACTCGGGGACTTCGTCAAAATTCTGACTGCAGGTCCGCGAACAGGTTTCAACCCACATCAATCCCCATCACCAAACTCGATGATTTACTCATCGAAAAAGACCCCAAAGGTGCAAGGGGCACCGCCACTACGTTTAGGGCCATCTGCGCTTCTAGAATGGCGTTTTGATGGATCCTTGATGTGTGAGGGCGCTTCGGCGGACGACGTGGTACGCGCCGCCAACTGAGCGGCTGGTTTGGGGTAGTGCGCTTCAACTAACGTAGTGGGAGCTACGGTTAACTGAATCGCGCACGGTTTGGTGCGTTGGAGAGCTAATGACTAGCCCTACAAATGTGTATTCGATGTCTACATCCAAAAACTAATGCAAAAGTGCGTTCTTCCCTTCGCAAAAGTGACTGTCTCGCATTTGTCTTCAACTGCCAGAAACATAGCGTGAGGCGACCAGAAAGCTCACGCTTAGACTCAGAACCACCCGCACAAAACACAGCTGTGACCACGGAAGACCCGTCGGGCCACGTTGGAACTGCACCCTGGTTTCTGACAAAGATTTATGGGCCCACGGCCAAAACCGGTCTACAAATTATTCACAGCTTTCGCGGCGGACGGGATTGTCGTCGGGGACACCATTGCCGTCAAACTCTGAGGTCCCGGAGTTGAAAACTACGCAATGGCTCAGAAGGAGACACAGCACATCCAGAAGTATGCAGCGGCGCTGGATTTGACTATGGAGGTGGCACTTCGAGATCCACCTTGCGCATAAGGGTGTGCTGCAGGTTATGTTGGGAATCGACGAAGCGACAGCGACGGAAGCGCAGAAGGAGCCTTCGCAAAGAAGAACACGGAGGCGCTCATGCTGCTGGTATCCGAAACTGTTCTACTGCCATGAACAAGGGCAGGATCGAGCTTTGAATCGCTCGATTTGAGTGAGTATTCAGAAAGTTAGCCTAGCCCGAAATTCGGGTGTTCTGGCCTAGCCCGAAAATCGTGTTTCGATTCAGTTCTACTGAATGCGACGTGTTCTGCCCACTCACATCCGTGATCCTTGTGCTCCACACTCTTCACCAAAGGTGTCCATTGGCTGCCCCAAACCTTGGTAGAGTGCATCAGCAAGAGCTAGGTATCCTTGAGGGTGCCTCCACACCCCCTATATCCAACAAAGGGTTATGGGCCCACGTGCCTAGAAGGACCCTAGCTCTACAACGTTCACGCTACCGCCGCGCGCCATGGCACCGACCGAGCAAGAGAGCATCAGCGTCTCGAAGTTCGACAGGCTTGGCTTCCACCTTTGGAGGTGGGAGTTTGAGGTCTTCCTCGATGACAAGGGCCTGCTTGAGCTGGTCAAGGGTGAAGAAACTGCCACTCCGGATACCGCGACGCCGGAGGAAATGGAAGCGTACAAGAAGCGCAACAAGAAGGCGCTTGCTTTGTTGGTGTATGCGCTTACTCCGACGCAGCGCTCCCTCATTCAAGGATGCATGGAGGCCACGGAGGCCTGGAAGAAACTCTGCACCATCTACCAGTCCACCAACCTTGCAAAGCAGCTCTTCTTCTTCAAGAGGCTTGTCACCCTCCGAGCCAATGAAGGCGACAACATCATGGAGATCCTGCAGCAGATTGAGTCCTTGACTGCCGAGTGCGTAGCCACTGGGTGGAAGGTCGACCCTCAGCTACAAGCCATGATCCTCCTCCTGGCCTTGCCGGACAGTTGGAGTCCCATAATCACCGTCGTAATTGGCTGGTCCGCCGATGAGCTGAAGTATCCAAAGGTGGCTGGGTACGTCCGCAACGAATGGATGCGGCGTGGTGGGAGAGAGAGTGGGGCAACATCGAGTTCCGCCTATGCTGTCCTTCCTCAAGGTGGAGGGGGAGGCAAGAAGGGGAAGGGTGCAAAACAGGACACCAAGAAAGGTGACAAGAAGGGGGAGTACTACAACTGTGGCAAACAGGGCCACTACGCACGCGACTGCCCCAACAAGAAGTCGGACCAGCCCGGGAAGGGCGGGAAGAAGGCCACCCAAGCCATGATGGCCAGGGAGTCTATCGACTTGACGGATCCGGAGTCACGGTGATTGACTCCGGATCAGGCCGCCACACGCAATGCAACCGGGCGGCATTCGTCACCTACGGCACCACTGAACGACGCATGACAGTCGCCAACGGCAAAACGAAGTTGGCCACGGGCGAAGGCAATGTTCGCATTGAGTCACTGGTGAACGGGAAAATCATTCCGTGTACCATCTACGACGTGCTCCACATGTCCAACTTTGGGGCAAACCTGCTGTCAGTGAGCCGCCTTACCGACAAGGGGCTCGAGGTGCTCTTCAACAAGAAGGAGGCCATCATCCGGAAGGAGGGGGACGGCAAGGTAATTGTACGTGGCAAGAGGGAGGAGGACCTGCACCTTCTCCGTACCAAGGTTCTTGCCGATGCGGTGAGGACCGATGCCGCCAACCTCGCGACGAAGGATGAAGGGGACCTGGACATGTGGCATCGCCGGTTGTGCCACATTGCTCCCTCAACGGTGAGGGACATGGCAAAGAAGGAAGTGGTGCGGGGTCTCGAGGTCAAGAGGTTTGATAGGGCCAAGGACGTCGTGTGCGTGATCGGCAAGGCGACACAGCAGCCGTTTGCAGGAAAGGGGACGTGTGCATCGGCAAAGTTGGAGGTAGTGCACACCGATGTGTGTGGACCATTCGAGCCCTCCATTGGTGGGGCGCGCTACTTCGTCACCTTCGTCGACAACCACAGCCACAAGCTCTACCTCTACATCATCAAGAGCAAGAGCGATGTCTTGTCGTGTATGCAGGAGTTTGTGGCGGCTGTGGAGCGCCAAACGGAGTTGGAGGTGAAGGCGTTTCGGAGCGACAACGGCGGGGAGTACGAGGGCTGCTCGGCATGGATGAAGAGCAAGGGGATCGCGTGGCAGAAAACTACGCCACACTCTCCGCAGCAGAACGGCGTCGCCGAGAGGACAAACTGCACCATCCTCAACATGGTCCGGTCCATGTTGAGCGATGCCGGCCTCGCGCAGCGGTACTGGGGTGAGGCGGCACGGACAGCGGCGTACATCATGAACCTGACGCCGACGAAGCCGCTAAAAGACGCGGAGTCCAAGGTGTGGAAGACGCCACAAGAAGTGT
>SZWC01042609.1:0-10184 GCA_023375785.1 Penium margaritaceum
TCTCTCTCTCTCTCTCCCTCTCTCTCTCTCTCTATATATATATATATATATCTGCCTCTCTCCCTCTCCCTCTCTCCCTCCCCTTCTCCCTCTCAATCCACCCCTCCCTCTGCCTTTTCCCTTCTCCCTAACCCCTCACATGAATCTCCCCCCCTCTCCCTCCGCCTTCCTCCTCCCCCCTCGCCCCAAACCCTCCCACTCCTCCTCTCCCCTTCGCCTTGGCCACTCCCCGCCGCTTCCTCCCCTCACTTTTCTCCAAACCCTGATGGGCTAGAAACCAATGATGCAGACAGCGAATGTATCTTAATCAATAGATGATACGCACAGCCAAAAGTTCACCCTGGCGGGTGGCGGCTTTTGCATGTTTTCATACCCCGTAGATGTGCCGGTCAGGGGCGGCATTTTCATGTTCCTTCTTCTTAACCAAGATTTACCTTTAAAAAAAAGTTCACCCTCTCTCCAACCTTGAGCATTTGTAAGGAATACTTCACCTGTTCATTTCCAATCACGCAACATACTCCAAAAAACGCTGCAGATCCCCCCGCCCTCCACTATTCAGCCAGGAGCTAAACACCAGGTCTAATACTACCCTGTGGATGCTCCAGGTATTTTTTTCACTTTTTTTTTCCCCTTCTGTCCCTCTTCCTCTCCCTCTCTCTTCTCAGTTCCCGGGGCGAGTGTGAGGCACGGCGGATGACACCCCAATCCCAGAGCCGCCCTTCCACGTGTCCCACGCGGATGAACAACTCCGCTGGCTCGGTGCTGGACGTGCAGGCGGTGGCGGTCGCTGGCTGCCTGCCGGCGGCAACCTAGCCCAGGTGGAACGACCTGGGGCGACACGGTGGCTAGCCCAGACTCCAGCGCGCGCGCGCCAGTCCGTGGCCAGCTGGCAACGGACCGGCTGCGGGTGGGCCAGAGTCCGAGCCTGCCAACGGACCGGCTGCGGATGGACCAGAGTCCGTTGTCAATGAAGCAGGCAGGAACGCCTGCAGCTGCCACTAGGGAGTCGAACCACAGACCTGTGGACTCGAAACCCGGAGGTGTACCGACTATGCCAACAGTCGGTACATTTTTTCACTTTTTTTCTTTTGTTTGTGTGTATATTTTTCCTGTTAAGATCTTGTCGTTCTTTATGCCATACTAAGGCCAAATTGCCATATGACAAGTGTAGGACAAGTAAAGGAAAGGACCTTGAGACGACGGGAGACACTGATGCCAGCAGGCCAGGCTCAAGGATGCCCCTTCTCTAATGCAAGAGAGAGAGAGAGAGAGAGAGAGGGAGAGAGGGAGAGAGAGAGAGGGAGGGACGGAGAGAGGGAGAGACGGAGAAGGAGAGAGAGAGAGAGAGAGAGGGAGACTTCAGCATCTTGTTTGTAGTTCGGAAAAAGGTGCCAAGATGTATGCACAGTCTTTTGCGTGGATGGGTTCACAGGCACTAGAACTCGTGAGAGTGCACCTCCATCCCGTGCTACATCTCTTGAAAACACAGCACAATGCACAATATATGTGTCGGTGAAGCTAATTCGGCGGCTTGGAACAGCAGCTCCTTTGCAGCAGCGGCTCTGTGGCAGCTACTGGCCGCTTTGGCGCTCTTACACAGCTCCAACAGCAAGAAAGCCGGGGAAGAAAGTCCAGATCCCAGATGTTTTACAGACGACTCACACAGTAGTGTGAACTTTACCCGGCGTCATGCATGGCTTGACCATCACATCATTGACAGCCACCAATAGCCATCTTTACGCTTGGCTGAACCAATCACGCTATACCAAAAAGGCCAAAGCAACCCGTGGTCTCATCCACAACTGCTGCCAATGCATCTGCAACATCAGTCACACCGGTCCCTTCTACTGCTGTTGTTTCTTCCCAAGAGAGGGAGCAGCCTCTGTACCTTCCGCTTCTGTCAAAAGCTGCTGCAACTGTTGCTGCTTCTGACTCTGCTACTGTTGCTTCTGTTGTTGCTACTGCCACTACAGCTACTGCTTCCATTGCAACAAATGCCGCCACTGCTACTTCTGCTGCTGCTGCTGCTGTTGCAGCTGCCACTACTGTCGCCACCACCAATGGTGCTGCAGAGGCTGCCACCATATCAGCCTCCATAGCCACGGTCGCCCTTCTTGCCCGCTTCCGCCTCCTCCGCAGCAACGAGGTCCTTTTCCGACCCTTGCCTCAGCCGTTTGAAGACAGGGATCACCTCCGCCTTCTCTGCTTCCGTTGGTAACTGCTGCTGCTGTTGTCACTTCTTCTACAGTTTGGCAACAGTCTAGCCCACGCTGCCAAGGGTGTTGGTGGGAAAGCCTGGGATGGAAGAGGGGTGAACTGCTACATATCCTTGATGATGATACACCAAAACTTACCTATTATCACCTTCGTGGCCTCGTTCTCCACCTTCTTCAACTTAGAGTTGCATGTAACCACAGATACTGCCAAAAACCATCCCCCGGGTGGAGGCAGTTCCAACGTGCCCCAACGGGTCTGCACTTGGTGTTCACACCTTTCTGTTTTGGTGCGATTCTGAGTGTTAGCATGAGCTTTCTGGTCACCTCACGCTATGCTTCTGGGAGTGGAAGGGAATGACGAGACAGTCACTTTTATAAAGAGAATAATGCGATTTTGTATTAGTTTTTAACATGGACCTCAACATTTGTTGGGCTAGTCATGAGCACTCCAACACACCAAACCGTGCGCGTTTTGGATCTGCATAGCTCCCGTTACGTCACCTGAAGCGCAGCACCCCAAACGAGTCGCTCAATCAGCAGCACGCACCACGTCGCCCACCGAGGCGCCCTCACACATCAAGGACCCATCAAAAACGTCACGCCAGAGGTGCGGATGTCCTTACATGTAGTGGCGGTACCTCTCACACCTTTGGAGTCTATTTCGATGAGTTAATTATCAAGTTTGGTGATGGGGATTGATGTGGGTCGAAACTTGTTTGCGACCTGGAGTCAGAATTTTGGTTGTCCCTTCGTAACAAACTTCACTAGTGGCATCCGGTGGATCCTTCACCGGAGCAGAATCCCTAGATGGACATTTGTTACTCAGTCTAGTCGATTATTCACTGGAAGTCAAACCGTGGCCAATTCTCAGAGCCACCGTGCACATCACAACTTTGGAAGCCCTTTTCTCCCTCGTCAGTTGTCCAATTCCGGTGAAACAACTCCCACCTCATTCAACGACTTGTCAACTTTCAGAAGCAATTCTCCATTTTATGATCCAAGTAATTATCGAGCTGTTAGATCTAAATGCGAGGATTATCCTCTCTATAGTGGCTCACCAGTGTCTCCCGGCCCTGCACCTGGGCATACAGATGGGCAAATCTTCAACATTATCCCCCTTGTACATGCAATGCTCGCTTCTCTTACTTGCTCTCGCTCATCTTCCAGTGCATCCTCTTGCCCATCATAGCTTGCCATCTAAAGCCCGACCACGCTCATTGTGTGTCAGTCCACGAGTTGAGCTTTGGTCAAGCAGTCGCAAGCATGTTGTGCGTGCTACAATGTTGCAGCACCACCTCTCCCTTTTGAACCATGTCACGTGCGTAGTGATAATGCACGTCGATGTGCTTTGTCCTCGTGTGCTGTGTCGGATTGTTGAGGAGTGAGATGGAGCCAGTGCTGTCCTCTTACACCACCGTAGGCTCTTGCTGTGTCACTCCCAGCTCCCCTAAGAACCTTCAGAGCCACATCGCCTCCTTGACCGCCTCAGCTAGCGTGATGGACTCGGCTTATACAGTGGAGGCGGCGATACAGTCCTTTTTGCTGCACCACGAGATGGTTGCACCAGCGAGGAAGAACACGTAGCCTGATGCAGACTTTTGCTTGTCTACATTGCCAGCGTAGTCTACATCCGTATATCAGACCAGGCGCAAGGGGTCCGCCCGCCCTTTGCCATCAAACCTCAGGCGCGCGTGCCACATCGCTTGTAGAAAGTGGAGGATGCGCTTGACCGTCTGCCTGTGTAGTGGCCCTGAATCGACCATGTACGTGTTCCCTTGGCCTCTCGCGTAGGCCAAGTCCGGTTGAGTCGCCACCATCACGTACATGAGGCTGCCTACAGTCGGTTGGTAGGGCACCCCTGTCATATCCTCCCGCTCTTCTTTTGTTTGGGGCGCCATTGCCGCACTTAGTTCACAGGTCGTGGAGACTGGACTGCTAACTGGTTTGCACTCCTCCATGTCATACCGCTTCAGCACCTCGGCCACGTATTTTCCCTGCCCCAACTCAAGCGTACGCGCTCTCCGGTTTCACGTGATGTTCACTCCGAGGTAGTACTCTAGCTCTTCCATGCCCAACATCTTGAATCTGCTCCTTAGCTACTCTCTTAGCTGCTGTCTGCTCGACAGATTCGTCAAGCACAAAATCAGATTGTCCACGTCAAGTCCAACGATCTGATGGAGCTGTTTGTCACAGTGCATGTACAAGTTGTGATCCGACTCACAGTTCTTGAAGCCGAGTTGTACCATAAAGCTGTCCATCTGTTAGTACCAGCATCTGGGTGATTGTTTTAGCCCATACAAGGAGTTCCGCAGCTTGCACACCTTGCCCTCCCGTGGCCACACCCCCTCTAGCACCTCGATGTAGATCTCTTTGTCTATAATAACGTTGAGGAAGGCCATCTTTATATCCATTTGGTGGAGCTCCATGACCTTCACGGCCGCTACCACAATGATCACCCAGATGCTTGTGAACTTGGTGATGGGAGAACGTCTCATCGTAGTGCTCGGTCTAACGCTACCCGTATCCTTTCGCCACCAGCCGTACCTTGTAGTTGTCAACCACACCTTGTTTTGTGAACTTACTCTTAAAGACCCACTTTGAGCCGATGACCTTGGCATATTTTGGCCTGTCAACCAGCTCCCACATATCACTTTCTATGATGGACGCCCGCTTCCATTTGATGGCTACGTCCCATTGATCCCTTTGGACCGTGAAAGTGCCTCTTGCATGGTACTCGGCTCAGTTGATACAGCCACAGCGTCATGCCGATCCATCGACTGGTGCTTGTGTCGAAACGCTTCCTCACTTTCCGTTGCCTCCCGCTGCGACGCGACAGTTTTGGTGGTGCATCGATGCTATACCGCAATCCCTCTCACTCTACACGTTCCGATAAATCATCGACCGGACAGCTCCCTGAAGATCTCTCCTACTCCAGCAAAACATCACCCGGACGGATGGCGTGTCCAGTGGATTTTCCACCGACGCCCAATGCACACTCCATTGGGAGTGCGAGCCTTGGCACCCTTGATGCCTCATCTGTCGGATGCTTGTGGTGGATCTCCTCATCAGCTTGATCGTTATCAGAGTCCTCCGTGTCGGCTGCCATTACTGGTGCACCATCGCACTCTGATGCCGCATCCTCAACTTTGGCGTCTGCCGACTCGTAGTCAAGGAGCTGGAACTACTCCCCCGTCTTTGGAGAGCCCACCACGCCCACATCGTTGCTGTTGATGTAGCTCTGCTGCTCGTCAAACTCGATGTCTTGGCTTTGGATTACCTCTTCCTTGTGCATGTCGTAAAGCCTATATGCGTGCTCTCATAGCCAAGGAAAAAATACGACTTTGCCCACCACTCCATCTTGCTGTTGTGCCGCTGCACAGCATGCACTATTGCGTGCGCCTTGCACCCAAACACTTTCAGGTATGCCACACTTGGCTTGCGCCCACTCCAAACCCCCTGCGGTCTTCCAGCCACTCCTCTCCTAAAGCACTGCTGTTGGGGTGAGGTTGATGGGGCAGCTCGATGTACATACAGCTTTCGCCCAGAAGCTTTGCGGCAATTTTGTATCCACCAACATGGTCCGTACCATGGTCCGTTTGGTTCGCCCGCTCTGCTATGCCACTTGACTGAGGCAAATACGGTATAGTTTGTTCCCATCTTATACCCTACAATTTCATCCACCCGCTATAGCCCACATATTCTCTACTGTTGTCGCTGCGTACTACTCTCACCTTCCAATCAGTCCGTCTCTCCACCACGGCAACGTACTCCTTCAGCCGGTCCACGACCTCGCCTTTCCACTTCATGAAGTACACGTAGAGTTTTCTGCTGTGGTCATCTAGAAAAGTGACAAATTAATGTGCGCCGCTCTTTGATGCCGTCTTGAATGGTCTGCACACGTTGTTGTGCACAACATCTAGTAGGTCTGAGGCACGATTCACGTTCTCCGTGAACGGTTTACGCCCCGCCCCTCCCAAAGTGTAAGGTTTGCACTTTTTGTGCTTTGTTGCATCTATCGCGTCTTCCACACCGTTGATGAAGAGGTTGTACACTTGTGGGGGCTTGGCAATCTCCTTCACGAGTGCGGGTGAGGAATGTCACAAACGTCGGTGCAAGAGGTCCAGATCAGCTCCCCCTCCTTTGGCCAGGTTGATAGTGCATTCCTTTAAGTCCGCGGAATCCATCGCGACGGGGAGCACCTTGGTCTCAACAATGTAGAGGCCTCCCTAGCTCTTAGACTCCAACACGGGCTTGTCGCAACCGTCCTTCTGCATGACTGCCCCCTTTCTCCTGAAGAGCACCTCATATCCCTTGTTCGTCAAGTGGCTGATGTTAAAAAGTGTCTCTACCATCGATGTTGTTTTCGTGGTTCAACCAATAGAGAGTGGTTGGTTGTCTGATTGGATTATAGATTTGGACTCCTTCAATTTTTCCATGCGGTTTCGAGCTTTCAGTTGCTCAATTTGGTTGAGAATTCAGAAAGTTAGCCCCATCCGAAGGTCGGGTGGTCGGCGGGTGGAATCTGGGTCTCCGTCATTGGTAACGGGATTATTCCACCGCAATGGCCGGAGTTCGTCTCCAACGAGCTCTAAATGCACCAGGGGCATGAATGAAGTGACCAGTGGGACCTCCTTGACCAGGATGAACTTCTCCTTGACTTCTAGACGAGGAAAGGCAGTCCGATGGGTCATCGTCGAAGCGCCTCTCGTTGCCTAGCGTGCAAGGCACGGTGGACGGCTCCACCAAGGGTTACTTCGACGCCTGTAGCAGGGGCTTTACTGCTCCATTTTAGGCGTACTTGGATACGCTGGAAAGCTTAGATCACAGGCTATAAGGATGCGATGTAATCTCACCAAAACAACTAACCATGAACGATTCTCAACCTTTCTCAGTTTCTGCAATCTACACAATGGTTCAGGGCACGCCAAGACACCATTCCTCACAGCTGACACTTAGAATGTCAGCGAAAGCGGGTACTTGCTGGACGTCCTTGAAAACACGTTGCATCCGTGTTCCACTAACCACCACCTCCATGTCCATGTCTCCTTGGCCAGCCGCTGGCTCGGCCTTGTCATTCAAGGCTACCATGGACTTGCTGGACTTGGTGTAGTTGATGAACCGGACTTTCTCAATCTAGGTATGCTCCTCCGCGCTGAAGTCAAAGCATCACCGGTTAACCTTCTTGAGGTAGTGGTTTTGAGTGTAGTTGATGAGCGCCTTTTTGTCTTTGGTGTCCTTGTCATCGGCTTTTGCCTCCTTGGTGCACTCACGGGCCCAATGGCTCTCCTTGCCGCACTTACAATATGCATCCTTCTTGGCGTTCTTCCTACTGCCACCATGTCCGCCACCTCCTTTGGCCCCGCTTCCGCCACCACGCGTTTTGGTGATGAGGGCCAATGAAGACAACAAGGACTCTGCGTAGCTCCGTCCCTGCACCTCGTTGCGTATGTACTCTACGACTGCGCCATCGATGAGCGTGTCCTCTATCCATCCACCCAAGACTGTGATGAGAAAGATCCAACTGTCTGGAAGGGCCATGAAGAGGGTCATCACCTGCATCTGTGTGTTGATCTTCCATCCCATGTTGTTACACTATGAGGCGAGGGACTGGATCTGTTATATGGCGATGATGACATCATCTCCCTCCTCGATTCTTACTGTCACGAGTCGTTTCATTGCAAAGATTTTGTTCGACAATGACTTGGATTGATGGATGGCACAGAGTTTTTGCCAAGCTTCGGTTTCCAGCTTGCAAACCTGGAAGTAGCCCAACAATTACTCAGCAGCTTCGGACACCAGCAGCATGAACGCCTCCGTGTTTTTCTTTGCGAAGGTCTCCTTCTGCACTTTCATCGCCATTGCTTCGTCGAGGTCTTCCGTTCCCTTCATGACCTCCAGCAGCCCCTTGTGGACAAGGTGTAGCTCAAAGTACCACCTCCATAGCCTATAGCCAGGGCCACTTGTATACTTCTCGATGGGCTGGGTCTCCTTCTGTGCCATTTGCACAGTCTTTGACTCTGAGACCTCAGAGTTTGACGGTGATGTTGTCCCCAACAAAAATTCCGTCCGTCGCAAAAGCCATGAGCGATTTGAAGACCACTCAGGGCTGTGGGCCCATAACTCTCTGTCAGAAAGCATTCCCCAGGTGGAGGTAGTTCCAACGTGCCCCGGCGGGTCTGCACTTCGTGTTCACGGCTTTTGATTTGGTGCAAATCTGAGTCTGAGCGTGAGCTTTCTGGTCGCCTCACGCTATGTTTCTGGGAGTGGAGGGAATTGTGAAACGATCACTTTTGCGAATGGAAGAACGTATTTTTTATTTTATCTTTTCAAGAGAAAATCTTGGTTCAAAAGAAAGAACATGCAAATGCCGCCCCTAACTGGCACATCATCGGAAATGAAAGCATGCAAAAGCCACCATCCACGGCGCAAGGATGAGAGGAAAGCCAAGGAAACAAGCGTCAAAACGTAGGAGACTCTCCTCACTGGCGAGGGGTTGGCAATGCCACCACAGGTGATAGAGCAGGTGCAGCAATTGCTCCTACAATACCGGCCGTTGTCCTCGTAGCAGTCCCAACATTCGCAACAGCTGCCCCAGTTGCAACTGCCATAGCAACAGCAGCAGCAAGAGTAGCCACTGCGGCAGCAGCCACAGCAGCACTAGCCTCAGCAACAGCGACAGCAGCTCCAGCAACAGCAGCAGTAGAAGCGGCAGAAAGAGCAACGGCCGTCATAGTAGCAGTAGCAATAGCAGCAACAGCAGTAGTAGCAGCTGTAGCAGCAGCCGCGGTAGCAGTAGGCAATGGCAGGTGCAGAAGCTGCTGTAGCAGCTGCCGCCACCGAAGAAGCAGCTGCCGCCGGAGCAGCAATAGCATGTTCAGCACCGGGGGCAACAGCGACAACAGCGGTCTCAGTCTGTAGAGCCCTCGTAGGAGTCCGGTCCATGGCGGGAGCGCCCTGTGCCGGCCGCCACGGAGAAGCTCTCCTTGTTGCTGCGACATCGGTTCCTGTACCCTCGTCACTTGCGCTTGGTACACACCTTGTGCGCCATGCGTGACAAGGACGTGTTGGACTACGCGCTTCTGCTGATGCACGTCCCGGACCCGGTCTCGGGCACCCTAGTGCTTCGTCCGAGTCCGCCCCCCTCCCTTCCGCCCCCGGCTAGCTGGTTCGTGACGCCAACAGACCGTGGCTCTCCACAGGGCTTGCACTGCGTACACTCCGGTACGCGGCTGCAGTAGATCCCTTCCGGGCACTCCCTACCCCGCTCTTCGAGGCAAGAAGGCGCCGGATGGCTGATCGCGGGCCAGGGCTCGATCCTCGGTCGCCCAGCCCCGTCCGGGAGTGCCAACCAGGCCCCCCAGCCTCTTAGTCGGCCGCATGCGGCCGCGGTTGTGCCCGTTCCTAGAGGTTGGCACATTGGGCCACCCGCCATTGTGCCCGGCATCGCTCTCAGGTGGGATGCTCTTGGGCCGGATGCCCCAGGCCCCCACCATCCGGTACCCCTGGCATTGGTGCGTGGCACCTTGGCTACCCCTGTCACGAGGCCGCAGGTGCAGGGGGGATATCCCACGGTCCCTCCGCCCATTGCGTGGCCCGAAGGAACCCTTTCGCCATTGCGTCCTGCTCCGGTTGTCTACCAGGTCCTTCCTAGCCCGGGGGAGGGGGGGGGTCAGGGACTGAGCCCGGAGTACCTGGCCTAGTGCACCTAGGGCCCTTCGGTCTTCCGCCTCGGTTGGGGAGTCGGATGAGCGCCTCGCCGTCCGCGCCTCCTTTGGGTTCGCCTCTGCCGCCACCCCCCCTTCCTCTTGCCCTCTCCTGCCCCCTCCCCTGGCCTGCCCCCACCTCCCTTCCATGCCTCCTTCCCCGCTCCTCTTCTTTTCCTTGCTTTACACCCCTTTGCTCCTTCCTCCCACCCCCCCGCCTCCCCCTCCCCCCCCGCCCCCTCCTCGTCCCTTCAGTCCCTCGCCC
>SZWC01042632.1:0-10166 GCA_023375785.1 Penium margaritaceum
CACTGGAATACACTCGCACACACTCACACACACTCGCACACACTCGCACACACTCTCACACCCTCGCACACACTGGCACATACTCGCACACACTTGCACACACTCGCACACACTCACACACACTCGCACACACTCGCACACCCTCGCACACACTCACACACACTCGCACACACTCTCGCACACTCTCACACTCTCACACACTTATACACTCTCACACACTCACACACTCTCGCACACTCACACACTCTCACACACTTGTACACACCCGCAATCGTACTCGCACTCGCACTCGTACTCGCACTCGCACTCGCTCTCGCTCACATAGGGTGGATGGATCCACTGGTCGCTCTGTGGGGCGGACAGTAAGGGTGAGTGCGTCACGTGTCCCAGGTGGCAAGTGAATGAGTGTGGCCTCAATGGCACGTCGTTGCTTCTGATGGAGCAAGGCGTAACCCAAAGCCGACCCCGGATGCAGGTCAGTGATGACTGATAAAGTGGCCAGGCCAAGCGCCTTAGTGCCAGGGTCCCCACTCACGACTGTGGGAGTGGATCTGCCAGGAGGCATGGAGCCTCGTGGGGTGAAAAGGGGTCGTGGTACCAGAGGGTGCAAGGAGGCAGCCTGAGTGCTCAATGTCGGCCTGAGTCAGATGCTCCCTTCCGGACCACGTGTTTAGCACACCGACACTGACAGTGCAGCCGGCCCGGTGGAGATGGCAGACTCGGACGGGCGAGAGAGGCTGGCTGACACGGACTGGGCAGCCGGCCCTGAGGGGCTAGTAGACACGGGTGGGGAAGCCGGCTGAGAGAGGCTAGCTGACACGGACGGGGCAGCCGGCCCTGAGGGGCTAGCGGACAGGGGCAAGGAAGCCAGCCCAGAGGGGCTGGCTGACACGGACGGGGCAGCCAGCCCTACGAGGCTGGCGGACACAGACAGGGCAGCCGGGCCTAAGGAGCTAGCAGACACGGACGGGGCAGCCGGCCCTAAGGGGCTAGCGAACACGGGCAAGGAAGCCGGTCCGGAGGGGCTGGATGGCATGGACGGGGCAACCAGCCCTGAAGGGCTGGCGGACACGGACTGAGTAGCCGGCCTTGAGGAGCTAGCGGACACAGACGGGGTTACCGGCCCTCAGGGGCTAGCGGACATGGGCAGGGAAGCCGGCCCAGAGGGGTTGGCTGACACGGACTGGGCAGCCGGCCCGGAGGGGCTAGCGGACACGGACAGGGCAGCCGGCTCTGAGTAGCTAGCGGACACGGACGGGGTAGCCATCCTTGAGGGGCTAGAGGACACGGGCGGGGAAGCCGACCGAGAGGGGCTGGCTGGCACGGACCGGGTAGCCGGCCCGGAGGGGCTGGCAGACATGGACGGGGCTGCCGACCGGGAGGGGCTGGCGGACACGGACGAGGCAGCCGGCCCAGAGGGAATGGCGGATACGAACGGGGCAGCCGGCCCAGAGGGTTCACCGGGCGCAGACAATGGGACACCCAGACGCGACGGAATAGAGGACGGACCAACCACTCCCCCACGCGACGGGAGGAACATCGACGCGCCGAAGCAAAGGAGATTCCGGGAAAATAGGTCCTCAAAGAAGAGGGCATCTCATGACTTGACTATGCAGTGTGGGGAAGGATCCTAGAAGCGCCATGCCTTTGACTGACGCAAGACGTCGAGGAAGGTGCAAGGTCGTCCACGAGGTTCGAGCTTTCTGCCCTGGAGTGGGACAGTCAACCACACGATGGCCACGCAATCCCAGACACGAGCCAGGCAAAGATCGGCGCGCTCACTGCACCAGTGCTGGTATGGTGTGGACTGGCGGGGAAGGGGTCCGTGAGGAATCTTGTTCCAAACCCACGTCAGATGGGCCATGCCTTCGAAGTAGAAGCCAGCAGAGAGACCAGACTCGACCTGCATGGTGCGGATGGCTTCGGCCATGATGCGGTTCCACCATTTGCAGACACCGTTCTGGACTGGCGTGTACAGAGCTGATGTCTCCTAATAGATGCCTTGGGATGGGAGAAAGAGTGTGGTCTCCCCCATAAACTCGCCACCGCAATCAGAGCAGAAGCGACGGAGAGGACGACCACACTCGCGCTCAGCACGGACCAGCCAGTCCCTAATGGTGGGGGCGACATTGCTCTGATGTCGAAGATAAAAGACCCATTGGTAGTAGGAGTAGTGATCGGTGAGGGTCAGGACGTAGCGCCCATGCTCCCCGACGGACTCTGTCAGAAGGGGACCCGTGACATCACAATGTACCAAGTCCAAAGGTCCGGATGCACGAGAGGCGGACAGTGGGTAGGTAGACTGGTGCATCTTCCCCTGAGCACAGTCAATGTACTCAGTCGGACATGGCAGAGGAAATGAGTCTTGATTAAGACCCTTGGCTTGCTACGTGTAATGTATGCTATCAATAGTAGCATAGTGGATGTGGCAAAGGCGGCGATGCGGGAGACGTGTGTACTGTGGAGAGAGCGAACCGGTGACAAACACATGGCCAGTGTAGGCATGTGGCAAGGAGATGGAGGAAGGTGTAGACAAGCGCAGCACATGCCACAAGTTACCATTGGCGGTGGCATGCAGGACGACACGACCAGCTGGACGCAGCAACACAGTGCCGACACCATGGGAGTGCAAGACTTCCATTCTCATACGGTCAAGTGTGATGACAGACAAAAGGCTGAGCTCAAGACCAGGGACGAAGAGAACATTGGTCACAAAGACATCGCCAGTAAGACAACGAAAACGAACGACACCAACGCCACGAACAAGTAAACCCTGACCAGAACCGGTCCAAACTCCAGTGACATCGGTGAAGGGGCCAAGGACACTGAAGGCCTCGCGTGAGGACGTCATGTAATGGGTAGCCCAGAGTCGATGATCCAGGTCTCAAATGCGTCCAGGACAGGTGTCGCCAGATCATGAGCGGTCACGTGGCAATGAGCAAGGGACGCAGATGCGGTGGACGAGGATGCAAACCGGTGTTGCCAGTCATCTAGCCAAGTGACATCATGAGGAAACAAAGCAGGTGGGGAGGGCACAGTAGAGGACATAGTGGACAAAGGTACGAGGCACAACCATAGCACCGACTCTGTCATACAGGGCAGTTCGTCTGAACCAACGACGACGCAACTCGCACTTCCCTGGAGAGGAGGGCCAGGAAGCCAAGCTAGAGTGCAAAGAACTGCTCTAGATGATGTTTGCAGGCAGAGGGTCTGATGGAGTAGAGCGACTGCGGCATGAGGGCACTAGAGTCAAGGAAGGAGGAAAGCGCCAGTGACAGAGGAGCGGGCGTGGACGGCTGCTGATGATACTACGGTGGAGCTGTCGTGGGTGGCACAGATGTAGTGGGAGCAGCGACAATTGCGGCAACGGTGGCGAGGCGTTGCTCGCGCTGGCGACACATGGTGGCCATGATGCGTGCCTCGCCTGTCGGGAGTGGACACGTGTACCACCCATGGCCTGACTGACCACAGTTGTGGCAGACAAAGCTGGCACCGCCGGATCCGTTCGACTGCTGCTGTGGGCCCTTGCCCTTCTTGCCCTTGGGGTTCTTCTTCCCAGACAAGGAGGCGCCTCCGGAGAACGCTGCTGCTACGGGGCGGCAACAGCCACTGAGGCGACGGCAGGAGATACGAGGGACTCTGTATACTAGGTGCGTGACTCCTGACAAGCCTCCTTGATGCAAAGGAAGAGCTTGGATGCCCAGGGCATTAGGGTACCCTGGGCGGCCATCACAGCGAGAACCTCCTTGGAGTAGTGAATGAAGACTTTGGAGAAAACGTTGGTGGCACCGCGCGTCATGAGAGAAGGGGTGGTGCAACGTCTCCGAGATGGCGTAGGATGGCCTCTCCATATTGGGGAGACTGTCTTGATCTCTCCAATGCGGAGGGAGTTGAACTCCCTGAGCAGGCGGCTAGTCTCGGCCTCGCTAGAGAGGCAATGAAGGCGTGTGATTATGTGCCATGCAGCTGCGGGGTCAGGGAGGCTGGCAGTGGTGAAGTCGCCGAGGAAGGGCTCCAGGGCGAGACGTGCAATCGGCAGGGCAACCGGACAAGGGCACGTACGGCACGACCAGCGTCATATACCTGGTCGGCCTGGGTGGCATCAAAGGGTAGAACATAGTAGGGCCGCAGGCCCCACCCTATGCCCAGATCCGGAAGTTGAATTCCCAGCTCTAGAACTGCTTGCTAGACTGAAGCGGTGGTGGTGGGGTTTGGAAGTCCTTTGGCCTGAGGTGGTGAGGCCAGTACCCTGAGTGGGGCCTAGGACTGACGTCACCGTCTGTAGTTGGTGCTAGGTGTGTTGCTGTGCCAATACTGCGTGGCATAAGATGTTGCAGGGCTTGCGTACCCAGGTGGAAGAAGGGGTTCTTGTGAGCGCTAGTGCTGTTGTTGCTGGTGCGGCTGTTGAATGTTGTTGTTGCAATTGCTGTTGCGACAGTTGTGTCGGCGGTTGTAGTGCCGCTAGTTGTTTTGTCAGCGTTTTGAGTTGCTCGCGCAAGGCGGCGAGTGAATCTTTCGAGCAAGCATGATCGACGACAGAGCCTGCGGGGTGTTGGTGCTGCTGCGTCTGATGCGGCTGCTCCAGCAGCGGATGTTGCTGCAGCTGCTGCTATTGCTGTGGTTGCTGCTTTTGCTACGGGTGCTGCTGCTACATCTTTTCCTCCTACTGTTGCTGCTGTTGTTGCAGCGGCGGCGGCTGCTATTGGTACTGCTGCTGTTGCTGTTGTTGCTGCTGATGCTATTACAACGGCTTCTACTGTGGCCGCTCCTACTACTGCTACTATTGCGGCTGATGTTGCAGCGGCGGCGGTGCTGTTAGTGCTGCTATTGTTATTATTGTTGCTACTGCTCCTATGGTTGCAATGGTGGCAGATTCTCTTGCTGTTGTTGCTGTTGTAATTGCTGTAGGCGCTACAGGAAGGGGGATCCTCCATTAGTGGAGGACCCCTCCCCACTGTTGGTCATGGTGCCTCTCTTTTGTTTTTCTTTTATGTGCTGCTGATGTCAGTAGTTATGTCAACAATGATGTCAGTCTAGGATGTTGACGTCAGCCACTCTTGCTGCGTTATCTACAGGGTGGCTGCTGTTGATGTTTTGCTTTTTGTTGTTGCTCACGTCAGTAGTGACGTTAGCACTGACGTCAGCCGAGGATAGCTAACATCAGCAGTGGCTGTTGCTACAGTCTCTACTACGTCAGCTGCATAGCTGCTGCTACTGCTTCTGCTGTAGTTGTTTTTGCTACTGTTGTTGCTGCTACTGCTGGTCTGCTGTTGTAGCTGCTCCTGCTACTCCTGTTGCGGCTGTTGTTGTAGGAGTAGCTACTTATGCTACTACTACTTTAGTTGCTGCTGCTACTACTGCTGTTGCGGTAGTTTCTATTGCACCATGTGCTACTACTCTTGTTGTTGTTGCTCTTGCTAAGCTTCTACGAGCTGCTTCAGCTGCTGTAGCTATTGGAGCGGCTGTGCTGGCTGCTGCAGCTACTACAGGGTCACCTGCGAGATGGGGGATTTTTTTGTGTGCCTCCTTTTTTTTTTTCTTTTTCGTCTGTCACTACAAGCTGCAAGCTCACTGTTCGCTGCTCCCTGCGAGCTACAGGATGTAAGCTTGCTGCTCATTGCGAGCTGCGAGCAGCGAGCTCGCTGCTCGTTGCGAGTAGTTGCTGCTGCTGCTCCTGATAGCTGCTAGTGGCTGCTACAGCAGCTTCTGCTATTACTGCTTGCTGCTGTTGCTGCTGATGCTGTGTGCTGCTGCTCCTGGCTGCTACTGCTGCTCGCTGCTGCTGCGCACTGCTGCTGCTGCGCACTGCTGCTGTTGGTTGCTGCTGCTGCTCACTGCTACGAGCTGCTAGTGCTAGGAACTGCCGCGAGCTGCTGCTGGTCGCTGCTGCCACTGCTCGCTGCTGCTGCAAACTACTGCTGCTACTGCATGTTGCTAGTGCTATTGGTTGCTGCTGCCAGTCATTACACCTGGTTGATGTCGCCACATCCGTCGTCGCTAGCAGGTGCCTGACGTGGGTTGCCGCTCACGTCCTTCAGTCACACGTGGGGGTCAGTGCTGCCAAAAAAATCCGATAGCATTTTTCCTCGCCCAGTGGTCGTGGGAAAAAATCTGACGCTGCCACCAGGCGGGTCAATGCTGTCGGGAAAAACATGGCAGTTTTCTCCTGCAGTGGCGTGTACGGGGGTCCATCAGCGTAGTCAGGAACCTGTACGCCACTTGTCTATTGCTGCTGCTGCGCTCTGGCTCTGGAACCAAGCTAGAAACTATTCTAGTGCACAAGTTGGGGCAGCTGCGTTGTTGATGCAGCGTGTGGGCTTCCACGCTCTGCTGCCCCCTCAGTCTGCCGCTCTAGAGTCTAAGTTTGAGTGCTCTTGGTTTGTTACTCAGAGACGTGCGCGCCAATGTCAGCGCCAGAAAGCAGCTGAGAATTGGAAATGACTGACTAAGAACTAAGAATGAGACAGAATGGGAGACCCCTCCAAGAACGAGCCTCCCCCAGCTCTGTAGAACTTATTACTCAGTTCACCAGCCAATCAGAAAATAGCTCTGTTTTCAGGCAGGCAGGTTTTCTTGGTGGGCCAGACGGCCGACAGCCCAAAACCCGGGTGTCGTCCGTTTTGCCTGAAAACTAGACCATACCTTAATTTGCACGCTCTGAACGCAACCGTGCGGTCAGAATCAGCTAGAAGAATAGTACTCAAGAGTTATATCCGCCTAAACCCTGGCGGCGTCTACTCTAGTCCCCGATACCAACAGTGCTCGAAACTCATGAAATTTGGACCCTATGCATGATACAGCGTTGCGAATGCAACACTGCAGTCAAATACAGCACTGTACGCATGTAGACAGCAGAAGCAGGGACAGAGACTGCCGGCGGCACGACTGCTGAGGAGGTCCACCGATGAAGCTAAACACGTGGAAGTGAGGAGGAGGCTCCAGCAACCTGGGAGTCGGCCTCATCATGTGTCGGCTCCACCAGACGACTCCAGGAGCTACGCGTCTCACCGTCATTCATCTGCACGCCAATGTACACAAGTCGGGAGGACATAACAGAGTACGATGAGAGATGTGCGAAAAACCAACATCCTCCGCATCCCAAGTGTCAACAAGTGATGAGGGGTGTTGAGGCCGTCGTGCTGTACAGGGCATGGACTGCTCAACGGATGGCCCAAAGGGTCCTCGTGCCGGCAGTGAGGCCCCGAGACGACTCCTCATTCACTCTGTGATCTCTTGTAGCGCGTAGATTTGACGTTACTGTTGGCACCTCATCATGCATCTGACGAAGCTCGTCGATCGCGATTGACTGCAACCGTGGACTCATGATGCCAAAAAAGGAGGGAGAGGAGAGGTATCCTAGCCCCTTGCCTTTGTCACGGACCGGTGGCATTGAAGCTGCTCAGTATGGGTGCAAACGTCAATGTTGTCAGAATCAAGAACCGTTGGCGTTTCTCGACGATTTCGGACATGGGCAAAAGATGTTGTTTCAGCCAAGATTTGGGCGTAGTGTTGGTGCTGACGTCATCACCCACAATGACGATGTGAGCGTAAAGCTTTTCTAAATGAGGCAAAGTTTGGAATGATTATGCGCCAGATGATGCTGAATGCAATGGCGGTGGTTTCGTTAAAAAAAATCGAAGATGTGGAAAACGTCATTGTTTTCTTTTCAACACAAAATCCATAAAATGTTTAGATCTCAGAGCGTTGATTCATTTCCTAGAGCCTACACGGCACCAAATATGGAAGGAATGGATGCGATGGATAGGGTTTTTCAAGAGCCTTCTAACGAGCTCTTACAGGCCAAAAAGATGGTCATTTAGGACCGTTGCCCTCTTTCACGTCCGGAGGGGGTGGTAGGTGCGACCTGAGCGAAGCTTACGGAAACCTTCACGGACCCCTTCTCAACATCACGTGCCTCAACTGCTACTGGAGAGGGTTGAGAAACCTTTGGCTTCCCCGTGGTGGTGACGTGATGATGTGGTTGCAAGGATGTCTCCACTTAAGCAATGACTCAATACTACTGAAACTGCTGCGTCACTGTTGTACAGCTCAGCGAGGGATGCTTCGCCGCTTTGATACCTTGAGAAACTGCTTGGAATCTTCCTAGCGTTAATGTTCCTGACGTGGCGACACAGCCTAGTCAGCTGATGCACTAACAAGCAAGCACGTGCAAGAAACAACAAAAATTACGCTGGGGAGACTCGCTAAGTCTCATAAGCTCCAATAGTTTAGTAATGCAGAGAGAAATGACAATTGATAAGTACACAACATAAATGCCTACTGTGGCGCACGGCGGGTGACGCACGCGGTATCAGTTTGTCCTAAAATCGGCCCAATCCACTATTTCGTCGTAACTCTACACACAGGTCTCCAAACGCATTACCATATGAACCTAGGTTCATATGGTAATGCGTAGGGATGCAGACTCTCAAGCGAGACGCTACAACTAGTCACACGCACCTATTCAACATCGATCAGTGGACAGAAAATGCAAAACATGCAAATCAGGCTCAGAAGCCAATCCACCGAGAAAACTCAAGCAACTACAGAAAAACTGCAAAGCATTGCAGCAAGCATCCGGGACGTCATGACAGCTGTTTGGCAGCTGCTGGTGGGTGGAGCCACCACCCGTTGGTGCTCCGAGGCCAGCTGATTCGCATCAGGGGTCTGCACGAGCATGGACATGGCCAAGTGGTCATAGTAAGCTATACAAACAGACGGAGACGACTCACATCACAACACGCCTGACATGTTTTCAAAGTTCGAAATGTGGAGTGTGATGTCGCACAAGGGAGCTGCGAGGCGTGCTCGCAACTCCCTTCTTCGGACGCCCACCCTTTCCTCATAACCAATCGCACCGTCAGAAGGGAAGTAGGTGCATTGGATGGCATTCCGACTCGCTGCACTCGCCATGCCGGGTCGCAGTTGACCAGGGAGTACGTGCAGAACGTGGAGATCTCAACTTTGCCCACAATATTTGGTACACCCACTCGGAGAATGGAACTATACAAAGCAAATTAAGGCTACAAAACCTTCCATAGTGATTCGACCATGAGAGAACAGTTATTTATGTGCCTGAAAGACTAAGAAAAATAATCTAAGTGGAATGTGAGAGACACTATGGTGTCTTGCCACAGGAGCCCGTTTGTAAACCCAGGAGGGCATGTGGTCATTGGTCACTCCAGCCAATTCTACCCCTCGTCCGGGGGAGAGTTTGACTCATCTTAATCTTTGTGTCTCTCCTTGGTCCAACTGTTCTAGTGTGAGTTCCTTGAAGGGATTGCCAAGGGATGGGGGGTCCGACTAGGAAGAGGCACAACAAGCTGTACCCAGTTCTGGTTCTCCCTGATTTTGTTGGAGACACCAAAGACAACTTCTTCATGTTGTCTTTTCTGTACAAGTCCATTTGCAACCCAACCCAACACATGAGTCACCAGCCTATTCGACAATCCTGACATTGATCATGACATCCTTCGTATTCCAACTAGTCCACATAGATGTTGGAAATTGCGCCAACAGGTAAAATGAACTCGGGATACCATCACAACTTTACAGCCTCAACCCCACGAGCGCATGTTGCCACCCAACGGGATTGTGTTTGAGCCAGACTGCCGTACGCCTCCGAAACCTCCTCCTCGTCCGCCAAAGCCGCGGTTCCGGAACCCTGCAGAGGACAGGAGAGACGGCACAGCCGACAGATTGTGGAACGCTGCACAGGACAATGGGGACAGCAGCACAGCAGACAGTGATTGAGCCGCTGACAGTTTGCACCAGCTTCGACCTCTCAGCGGACAAAAGCCAGCCTGCCAGCTCTCGCTGTTTGCAGCGTACAAGCAGCAAGACGTGCGGGGAAGTGATGAGGGAAAGTCAGACAGCAAGTGAGGTTCTGAGGGGGGGTGGGGGGGGATACAAGAATTGAAGCTATGAAACAGGTGAATTAGGAACAGTTGTCCATCCATAGCCCTCTCTTGCAGCAATGCGCACATGACCACGCACGGAGCGAAAAGGAGCAAAAGCAAGCAGTCACAGGGCTGCCAGCAAAGCCACTGCCACTGACCCCCCCTCAACCATCAACTACGAATCATTCACCATTGGACGGCTCATGATCGGAGACTCAATGCCGCTGTCATGCCCCGCGTTGCCTACCCCCCCCCCCCCCCCCCCCC
>SZWC01042646.1:0-10156 GCA_023375785.1 Penium margaritaceum
ACACCACACCACACCACACCACACCACACCACACCACACCATACCACACCACACCACATCACATCACACGACACCACATCACACCCCATCATACCACACCACACAACACTACACCACACCTCACCACACCCAACCCCACCCCACCACACCACACCACACCACACGACACCACACCAAACCACACCACACCATACCACACAACACCACCACCACCACCACCACTGCATGTGTCGGTACAGCGGTACTAGTGGGATGTTGACCAAATAGGCCAAAACCCGCGATTAGATAAAGGCCTTCAGCATTTGCTTCTTACATTTTCCTTTCCAAGGAATCAATTGAGCTGCGTAGTACTGGTTTACTAAACGTATTCCCTCTTTGAGGGAGAGCCAACTCAGCTATCAAACGTTAATCTCCCTGCTCCCCCATGGAGGAATCATGGGCCCGAACCTAGCTGTCACATATAGGATCAAAAACCTGGCCCAATGTACTTGAACTAGTGGATACAAATCATCCATTTGTTTCAAATCCTCGAATCGTTTTTTTATCCGCACCTCACCCTTGTGAACCATCTACGTTGTGCTCGGTGTAACACCTGATATCAAAGCGTAGCGGTGCTGGAGGGGCAGCCAACGCATTAACTACCAGGCAACAACCTTGCACGAGTCTTCAGCGCATCTCCACCGTTTAGAATTTTATAGACTTTGCAACAAGAACAGTGAATGGAGTGAGCATCCTTGGCTACAAGCTGTAGTAACTGACGCAAAATTTTGCAATGGAGGATCAGTAGCATGAAAATAATGACGCTCGCTAGATGAACCAGATAGCAGTGGCAACCTTCGTGTTGAATGGCACAACACCGACCAACCCGATGGCGAACCTGGTGACGGACTAATCAGGCTCGGTGAATCCCTCGCCACCGCCGCTGCCCATTGGATAGACATCTGGCGCAATGGGAGGCATTGGCCGACAAACTCAAATAAATGAAGACTTGTACCAAAAGTTGTCAGGACTCAAGAGCCTCAACACATGATTGCTCCAACAACTACATGCAGCGATCAAAGAGCTTCGGATTTCCCGTATGCGCAAAGCGCTCATCAAAAGAAATATTTAACTCTCGAGTGAATCCCAGATTCAACCAACATTTTGTGAGCTATTCAATTGCACAAACAGAAGAAACGCAGGTCAGATTGTGACTGAAGAGTTTGGTGGTGCACTCCACTGCAAAATTATTCTTGCGGCCTCGCTTTTCGTGGCACGACTTGAAGTTGGTGGTCTGATCTAAAGGCCAACCAACAGCAGCAGGAGACTGGTGGAGCTGGATCAATGGCTCACGCAACCGCACTCATAACGTCAAAAACAGGCATACTACCTCTCGAACACATAAATCCGACGTGGCACAACTTTCTCACGCCACCAAATTCTTGGAGTGACTTCACGCACTACACTCACCCGCTTTGAAAAACTCGACGAGAAGTCTGACGCACGGTACAGACTCTGACGCCCACGTCAGCAGTCCAGCGTGGCAGAGTATACATGTAGTTTTCATAAAATCATCACTGACAGTACCCTCGCCCCCAACAAGCTCTGTTTTGATTACAACAATGGCCTCAAGAGAGACATTTGGCGAGCAATTTCCATCATTGGCATCCAAGATGACCTAACATAAATTTCTGCAATAGCCAATTGCATCGAAAGTACGGACTACAATGCTCGGATACAGGAATGATACGACTGGCGATCCCAAAGCCACACTTTTTATCGTGGCACAAGAAAGTCGCAGTCGGCAAAAACCTCTTCTCCGATAGAGATTAACACCGTCAATCAGCACGATCCATGGCTCTGCTAGATCTGTTGGAAGCTAGGACATATCTCACACGACTATAACAACCGGCAACAGTAGGCCAAAAAGGGAGGGAAGTCGTAGAGAAAGAGTGAGGAGTCAGGAAACGGCAAAGGACAAGAAGAGATGGTGATGCTCCTGTCTAGTCAGAAATATATGCACCAATCGATCGCGCATCTCAGCGGCTCACATCGCCGCAGATGAGGGTTCCTGATATCACAAAGTTTGACAAAGGGTACGAGGACGACTATCTGGTGATACTACTACGGGTGCAACCGAGGGGTTATAAAAGTCGCAGAACAGTACCAACACTACTGAATGGAGGAGCTTCTTATAGTACAGTAAGCAACGACATGGTTTAGAAGCAAGGTTTGCAAATCAAACTGGGATTTTTTTAAAGAATAATCGTCGATAGAAAACTGCACATCCGTCGACTTTGCGAACCCCTCCGACTGGAAATTGGACATCTGCACGACGTAACGGTCTGGGGAACTTGCCCTATGAGCGACCACGAAATCATCCTTGGGCAAGATTTCCTGTATGGGCACAATGTGCAGGTTGACTGGAGTAGCGGATCAGTCTACATTAATATTAATGGTAGAAGATTACATCTGCCTCTAGTCGAGCGACCCACGACGAAGCGGCGGTTACGGGAAGCAACAAAGGTGGAAGTAGCGGAGGAAGTTGCGACAGCCACAAAACGCCTGCTGATATGTTTGGACGTGGCCAAAAGGTATCTGCTATGTGGAGCTCAAGCGTGACTAGTCCACGTGGAGACTGGACAAGCGGAAGAAATCAAAGTTGTCGAGGCAACCACATCAGTCTCGACACGTGAGAAGTTTGCAACCATTCTTCAGGAGTTCACAACAGTCGCCGCAGAGTTCAAAGGGGTTATTCCCGATGAACTTTCCTGAGAGTTATCTTCGCAGCAAAACGTCAACCATCAAATAGACCCAAAGTGTAGACTGACGATGAAAGGGACCTATCGGATGAGTGATCACGAGCTGATCGAACTCAAGAAGTAGCTGGACGAGATAATCAATTAGGAGTTCATTAGACCTTTCACGTCATCCTACATGGCACGTGTACTTTTTGTAGAAAGGAAATGGAGAGATGTGGATGTGCATGGAGTACGAAGCGTTGAATGACATCACCATTAATAACTGTTATCCCCTCCCACGAGCATGCGACCTTTTTGACCAACTTCGCGGTGCCCAAATTTTCAGCAAAATTGACTTACGCAGTGGCTATCATAAGATTTGTGTATTTTGAGAAGGACTAGGAGAAGAAAGCCTTCTGCACTAGATACAAGCACTTTGAGTTCACGGTCATGCCGTTCAGACTCACGAATACCCTTGCAACCTTCATGGAGGTGATAAACAACATTTTTTGCCCGCACCTCGACGATTTTGTCATCGTGTATCTTGACGACATTCTGGTATGCAGTCAAGAGAGACAACACTCTCAACATGCGACTTTGGTCGCCGTTTGATCGAGTTATGGACCTCATCATCGGGGGTGGACGGATCACCATGGACCCGAAGAAGGTGGAGGTGGTCACCGATTCGAAGAAACATACCAATGTTTGGGATGTTTAAGTATTTTGGGACTTCTGCAACTACTACCATCGATTCGTAAAGGACTATGCACGAGTGTCAGCGCCTCTCTCCAATCTCACTTGAAAAGCCACCGAGTGGAATTGGGAGGATAGTGAACAAGAAGGGTTTAACTCTTTGAGAAATGCGTTGACCTTGGTGCTAGCTTTACGATTGGCAAATCTAACAAAGGAGTACATCATGGCCACTGACGCATCTCATCGAGCAATCGGAGCTGTTCTCCTCCAAGACAACGGTAGTGGAGAACAACCAGTCGTGTACAAGTCACAAAAATTGCGCGTGCCCGAACGCAACTACGCGGTACAAGAAAAGTAAATGCTTATAGTTGTGCACCCGTTTAAGACATGGTGGTGATTCTTGGAATGCCGGCAATGCATCATCCGTACCGACCATCACGCGCTGAAATATCTCAAGACTCAACCAAATTAGAGTTGTCAACAAACTTGATGGATGGAGTTCCTCGAGTCCAACTTTGACTACGACATTGAGTACGACGTGGAAACACTAATCCAGCGGATGCTCTAATTCGACGACCAGATCTGATGGCCGAGATCAATTGTATACTCGCCGAACGAGACCCATACCTTGTGATGCTGTTCGCGAAGGGTTTTAGGAGTCCGGCAGGTACGACAAGACCAATTTCTGTTTTGACGACCCCTAGTAACGACTTTGATTCACTCGCCGGGCCGTCGTCCCACCGAACAAGGAGTTACATTGGATGCTATTGGAGGAATGCCATGTCATTGGTCCAGGTGGACACTTCGGTGAAGACAAGACGCTCAAGATGCTAGCGAAGTACTGCTGCTGGGACAAGATGTAGACTGACATGCTAACCTCATGCAAATTGTGCAAAACTAGTCAGCGATAAAAATCTCATTGCACGAGGCCACCCAGTATATTCCATCCGCTACATGTTGTGACAGAGCTATGGGTCGACATCAGCATGGTCTTCGTGATGGGATTTTCCGTCACTTTCGAGAAAAACGACGCCATCCTTGTCGTGGTTGTCAGGTTGCCAAAACATCGTACTTCATGCCAACGACGACCACTGACACCGTAGAGTGAACAGTGTGGCTGTTCTTTCATCAGATCGTATGACTATATGATGTGCCACGTACCATCATCAGCGACAGAAACGGTTTCTTCAGAAAAAGTTTTTGGTAGTCTGATCCAGCTATCTACGACGTCCCATCCTGCAGCCAACAGGCAAACCGAGCGAACCAATTAGATGCTTGAACAACTCCTTGGCATTTTATGTGAGCCCCATGGCAACGATTGGACGGCTAAACTGCCGATTGCCGAACTTGCATACAACTCTGCCACTTCCATTGCAACAGGTAATATTCCTTTCGAATTGGTGTTTGCCAAAATTACCGCCACAACGACTGGACTCCAAATTCAAAACAACATTCCCGAAGTCGACATCCACCACAGAGACTTCTCCAGTGTATGGGAACAAACACGACAGACCCTCGCAACGACACAAGCAGTTATGAAGCGAGTGGCCAACCGACATCATAGAAATGATGTGTTCAGCGGTGGCAGCGATCGCGTCCTCCTTAGCTCAGCGAACATCAAAATCCGAGGACAGGATTTTTCATAGCTCAAACCTCGCTGGTTGGGACTGTTTGAGATTGAGCAAATGCAAACCCTTGTCATCACTTGACTTCGCCTATCCATCTACATGGCCATCCACCCTATCTTCCACATCAAAAAGCTCAAGCACTACCGGGGCCTCAACATGCACTTCCTTCGTAGAGATGTCACACCCCCACATGTTGTACAAGTGGACGGAGATACAGAGCATGTGATTGAAGATATCCTCCGACATCGAAGCCGTTGAACAAAGACCAAGTATCTTATCAGAGGGCACGGCTACAACGTCGCGCACAACAAGTCGGAGCCTTAGGACAACCTCCGAGACGGCGATTACCTGATCGATGACTATTATCGTCGTCAACAGCATATGTTTACTAAAGCACCGGGACGTCGTGGCTAAAAAGGGGAGAAGTATTACGTCCCTGATGTACACGACTCTCCAAACTGCGCGAGTGTAAATTTTTGTCATTACATTTGTGGCCCACCACTCATCGGCCTAAGGATTTTTACTTCGTTTGGCCGAGGGCATTTTGGCCAACTTCACCGACCTCCGGTGTTCCAGAAGGTTCTGCATACATCGACCACTTCCTATAATGGTCGATAGAATTATTGCAAAGTATATTGATGTTTCAATATTGTTCAGTTGACTTTTAGATGGTGTTGGTCCCTTATAAAACCGTGCCTAAATATTCTCGAAGTCCCGGGAATTCACGGTGGAGCTTCTGAAAGCAGCCACTCACAAAACGACCCTGCGCGCGTCGCTCGACTCGAGCACCGATGACCCAGCATAAGCCTCAATCTCATTCTCAGCATTGTATGTATGTGCTCGACTCACTCAACACGTGTCATCAAAATACACTTACTGCTCAATACAAACTATACATTTGTCCCAAATCCTCCAATCATCTTCTACTCTGCACCTCATCCCTGTGAACCACCAACGTTGCGTTTGGCGGAACAACTTTTGGGGGCATCCTGATAACAAGTTTAAATGGGGACGTCCTGAAGATGGTCCGGCCAGAATGGGGGTGACTTGGAGATTAGACGTGACGTCAAAGCGTTAACGGAAGGTTTGCTTGTATGCAACCTGATGAGCACAGGCGTCAGCGGCATCGCCGGCAGCTGAAGCACAGCTGCAGGAGCATTGGTGGCAGCGGGTCCGCAAGGACTTGTGGCAGAAGCAGCCGCGGCAGGGGCAGGACTGGTGATAGAAATAGCAGCAGCAGTAGCTGCGGCGGCGGCGGTGTGGGTGGCGGTGACGGCGGCGGCAGTAGTTGCAGCAGAAGCTTCTGCTGCTGCAGTCCCGGCAGCAGCTGCCGTGGTGGGATCAGCTGCAGTAGTGGCGACAGTGGGTAGAAGAGTGGGGGGGGGAGGGGTGGGGGGGGGTGGGGAGCAGCAGCAGCAAAGGTGTGCGGAGATGCAGAGGTGATGCTCTGCTCCCGGCAGCGTTCGTACGGCTGACTGAGGCATTCTCGAATGTGAAAGCGCACCCTAAGGTGTAGCAGGTGTTCCTGTTTGAGTGCACCTCTGTCACCATCGTTGTTGGATGAAGCTCTGCCGCACGAGCTTGTTCCCGCTGTCACCACACACTTTTGCTTCAGACTCTGGGACCTACTGCTGTGGTAGGCATATGCGCATTGCCAATGGCTAGACTGGTGTACAGATTCGGGTGTGTCCTGGGACGCTCTGTTTCTCAAAATGCTGCAGCATTAAAGTTTCAAGATGTCGCGTCAGGTTGTGGTGTTTTGGCTTGGCCCTCATGGCATGAGGCTGTTGCAGCGGCGAGAAGAAGTGGTGGGCCTCTGGTATTCTATCTCGACCCTCCACCACACAGATCTGTTGAGCACGATTCTGGGACCAGCACCTCCTGCAATGGCGCAGCAGGCTCTGCTGTGCCAGCAACAGGCTTTGCTGCGCCAGCAGAATCTCCCTCGCCAGACCTCTCTGCTGTGCCTCCTGCAAGCTCTGCTTCTCCAGCAGCAGGCTCTGCCGTGGCACCAGCTCATGGAAGCGGTTTTGTACCCCTCATCTGGAAGCAACTAGGAAATGCTGTTTCTGCTGGCTGGAAACCTGACCTTTGTTCTGGACAAGACTTCCATGCAGCTTCTGTGGATCGTTGGACAGAGGGCAAGCGGTCGTTCATGGAAGGTGTGTGTCCTGATGTTGAAGTGGAGGAAGAGCAAGGTGGGGATGACAAGGAACGGCGGAGCGGTGGCAATGGTCAAGTGGAAGAAGAGGCTGATACGACGACAAGTGAGGAGTTTATGGCAAGTGCGAGAGCGGGACGTTTGGAAGGTGGTGGGGGTGCAGAGAAAGGGGAGTCAGCAGCAGATGTTGTTGAGTCGTCGGTTGGAGAAAACGAATGGTGCACTGGTTCGGGACGAACAAGGGGACAATGAATGCCAGGAAGATGAAGGGTGGCTCAGATTTGGAGAAGAAGGGGATGGTGTCAGACGATGAGGGTGATTCGTCGTCAGGAGAAGTTGAGGTGTTGCGTGACACAGAGGCTGAAGGTGCTGGCCCTGCACCCGCCAGTACTGATGGGAGTGAGGATGTGCCGCCAATGGCAGATGAGGCCGTGGTTCTGCGCAACATCGGCATGCTGCGGTCGTTTGGATTCTCCCAAGAGCAGATGGTTGGAATGGCCAAGTCAGCGTACCTCTGCGGCTATCTGAAAAAACCGGGTGGGGTGATCGTAGCTGCACTCGAGGACATCCAGTCATTTGGCATCCACGCTCCTCGCGCCAGCCTGTTGCACCTCTCCCTCAGGTTGAACGTGGACACCGCACTCAGGCCAAAGTGGGATTTTTTGGAGACCGTGTTTGGGCGCTCTCATTCGGAGGACATGGTGGCAAGGGTACCGAATTCCTTGAGCTACTCTCTGGACACGATGGAAGAGAACTTGGAGACTCTGATGATGGAGCTGAACAGCAGAGACAAGGCTTTGATCGTTGCCATCTGCACGCCGCCGTTGCTTTCGATAGCCAGCGCACGGCTGAGCGCGGTATTGGACTTGGCACGCAGGGAGTGCGGTCTGACCAACGACCAGATGGTTAAGAGACTGAGTCAGAAAAAGGCTCATGTCTTCTTTTTCCGACTTCCCACGCACTGCCAAGGTTGTAATGGAAAGCCTGGGCTCCTCCGCTCTAAGTTCTGTCGCAAAGAAGAGCCTTTACTGTCTCTCGTCATCTGCTGCAGACATATCCGACCTTCTCCACATCTTGGAGGTGTTGCTCAGCAAGGGCGCGCTCTCTTCGGCAGTGGTGGCGTACCCAGATCTTCTTCTTTCAAGCACAAAATTTCTCACTCAGAATGTGGAGCTGATCACTTCAGTTGACGGGATCCTCACGCAAGACGAGGCCCTCGCTATGGTGAAACGGTGTCCAGGTTTTTTGGGCATCGACTGGTGCAGCAAGGTTCTGCCTTGCCTCGTGTTTCTTCGGGACAAATGCGGCATTCAACCAGCAGATGTGCCCCACGCAACGTCAATCTTCAATGGTTCTCTTGACGGTGTGCTGAAGCCACGCTGCCTCCACTTGAAGCGGCTTGGCTGGCGCATCGTGGGGAGAAAAGAACGCATAACTTCCCAAGAAGACAAGGGAAGGGGTGAAGAGCAGAGGGGAGATGGCTCAGGGGCTGTATTTTGACAGAAGGGAAAAGGGGGAAGGAGGAGGGGTGGGGAAGGGAGGGCAGAGCGCCAAACTTAGTATGTCTTCTCGCAGACCTTGCCTCTCCTTGTCGACTTTGCTTTGCATGAAAGCTTCAGTATTTGAGAAAACGTATGGCAGGCCCATGTGATGGTGGAAAGCAGGCCATGATTTTGTGCAGTTGTTTTAGAATGAAATTGGTTGAGAGTCTTGTTTGGATCTGACCAGAGTGATATGTCGCTGCTGCGTTCCAACGGAGTGCAGCAGAAATATCCTTTCTTCTGAGTTCCAATGTGTGCCGATGCAAACTTAGTCACCGTGCAACTCATTGTGTACCTCCGGAGGCTCTTCTTGTCAGTCTACCCGACAACGATGTAGAGGACGAGGAGTTTTTGTTATGGAGGAGTGGAAAGAGGAGATATGATGGTGAAGGGGGAAAGAGGCCATCCATAACCTCCAAATTCAACTGGCATCACCCATTCCTCACTCTTCTCCCTCCATCTCTACATGCACCACATCCCTCCCTTCCCATCCGCTCGCTCCTAGATTTCATTCCGCTGTCTAAGTCCATCTCTTTCCTTGCCTCCCTCCTTCCTCTGTCCTCTCTCCCCTCCCTCTTGCCTTCCTCGCCTGTATCCTTTCTCCCTCCTTGCCCCACTCCCTTTCTTCCTTTGTCTATCTCCTTCCGTTCTTCCCCCTTTCCTTCGACATCCCTCCCTCTCTCCTTCCATCAACCCCCTCCAACCCTCTTTCTCCCTGATCTCTGTCTTCTTTCCTCTTTCCATGACTGCTCCTCTTCTCACTCCAATCCCTTTATTTGGTTGCACGCTTCCACCCCTCTAATCCAACCCAATCACGCCATCCATACCTTGTCTCTCTCCTTCCCTCCCTCGACTTCTCCTTTCTCCCATCAATCCATCCCTCACTGCCTTTCCTCCTCACCCTCCCCCCCCGCCCCCGCTCTCCCCTCCCTCTCGACCTGTGATTTTCAATCCTCCCTCCTTTCAGTTTCCCCATGCCTCCCTTCCCCCCCTCCCTTTTCCCATCCTTCCTCCTCCTCTCTTTATCTGGTCCACTTCATCCCCTCACTCACTTCTCTGGCTTCTCCTTCTTACTTGGTCTGTTTGCCTGTCAACCTTCAGAACCCCCTATCTCACTCCTTGTATCCTCCATCCCTCCCTCCCTCGTTTTGTTCCTCCCTCTCTGCCTCCCTCCCTCCATCCCTCCCTCCCCACCTCCCCACGTTTGTCCCTGTTTTCTTCCCTCCCTATCTCACCCCTTTTACCCTTCCCCCTCTCCCTCCATCCCTCCTTTCCTTCCTCCTTCCTTTCTCCCCTACATTCCTCCCTCCCTCCCTCTGTCTCCACATCTCAACCTTCCTACCTTCATCCCTTACTGCTCCTGTCCTCCTTGTCCAACTGTGCCTCCCTATCCCTGTCCACCCCCCCCCCCCC
>SZWC01042655.1:0-10150 GCA_023375785.1 Penium margaritaceum
CTTCTGGTGTCTCGCTTGGACTTGCACCACGAACAAGGTCTGGGGGACTTACTCCAAGGGAGCAGTGCATGCCCAACCTGTCCGTCAAGCCATAGTAGTGGCCATGGGGCATAGAAGAACAACAGTGCAGCGACGGAGCTGCGGGGAGTCCTTGTTGTCCTCATTGGCCCTAGTCACCAAAACGCATGGTGGCGGAAGTGTGGCCAAGGGAGGTGGCGGACATGGCAGCGGCAAGAAGGGCTCCAAGAAGGGTGTATGTTGAAACTGCAGCAAGGACGGCCACTGGGCCCGTGAGTGCACTGAGGAGGCAAAGTCCGGTGGTAAGGAGGCCAAAGGCAAGAGTGCGCTCCTCAACGGCACTCAGAACCACTACCTCAAGAAGTCTAACCGGCGATGCCTTGACTCCGGAGCTGAGGAGCGCACCCAGGTCAAGAAGGTCAGGTTCATCAACTACACCAAGTCGAGCAAGTCCATGGTGGTTGCGAAAGACAAGGTCGAGCCGGCGGCTGGCCAAGGAGATGGTACACGGAGGTGGTGGTTGGTGGGACACATGTGTAGCGCGTGATCAAGAGCGTGCAACATGTACCTGGCTTGGCTGAAATTCTAAGTGTCAGCCACCTGACTGACAAGGGGTACAAGGTGCTCTTCAGGAGAAGAGGGGCAGTCGTGCGGAGGGATGGTGGCGGTGAGTTCGTGCTGGAGGCTAAGCGCGAGGGAGGCCTCTACATCGTGGAGACCAAGGTGATCCCCACGGCGACAGATTCAGCAGACTTGCAAGAACTCACCGTCAACCTGGCCAAAGGAGGGGGAGCTGATCTGGAGCTCTTGCACCGACGCCTGGGGCATTCCTCACTCGCAGTCGTGAACAAGATGGTAAAGCGCGAGCTGGTACGTGGCATCATCATCGACGGTGCGGAAGAGGCGACAGATTCAACAAAGCACAAAAAGTGTGAGCCTTGGATTTTGGGCAAGGCACGGCGCAAACCGTTCAACGAGAATGTGAATCGTGCATTGGACGTGCTCGAGGTCGTGCACAGCGACGTGTGCGGACCATTCAAGACGACGTCAAAGAACGGCGTGCGTTACTTTGTCACCTTCATAGATGACTGCAGTAGAAAACTCTACGTGTACTTCATGAAGTGGAAAGGCGAGGTCCTGGACCGGCTAAAGGAGTATGTTGCCGGCGGAGAGGCAGACTGACATGAAGGTCAGAGCACTACACAACGACAATGGCAGAGAGTATGTGGGTTGTAGCGGGTGTATGAAGTAGCAGGGCATAAAATGGCAAAAAACTACGTCATGTTTGCCTCAGTCAAATGGCGTGGCAGAGCGGACGAACCAGACGCTGCTGAGCATGGTAAGGACCATGTTGGTGCTTGCAGAATTGTCGCGAAGCTTCTGGGCGGAAGCTGTGCGTACGGCGAGCTAAACCATCAACCTCACTCCTACAGCATGCTCAAGGGGAAGAGCGGCTGGAAGACGCCACAGGAGGTTTGGAGCGGGCGCAAGCCAAGTGTGGCATACCTGAAAGTGTTCGGGTGCAAGGCGCATGCGATGGTGCAAGGTGCGCAGAGGCGCGACAGCAAGCTGGAGACGCGAGCAAATTCGTATCTCTTCCTTAGCTATGAGAGTGCGCAAAAGGCGTACAAGCTCTACGACATGTGCAAGGAGGAGGCAAACCGCAGCCGAGACGTCGAGCTTGACGAGCAACAGAGCTACATCAGTAGCAACGACGCAGGCGTGGTGGACTCTCCAAAGACGGGGGAGTGGTTCCAGCTCCTTGACTATGAGAAGGAGCCAGCGGACGCCAAAGTTGAGGATGCGGCATCAGAGCGCAAAGGTGCACCAAACGGTAGCAATCGACGCAGAAAACTTCGATGATGATCAAGTTGATGGGGAGATCCAACGGAAGGATCCGACGAATGAGGCACCGAGGGTGCCAAGGCGCGCACTCCCGGCAGAGTGCGCATCAGGCGTCAATGGAAAATCCACCGAACGTGCCGGTCGTTTGGGTGATGTTTTGCCAGAGTGGGAGAGATCCGTGGGGAGGCATCCGGTCGATGATTCACCGGAGCGTGCTGAGTCGAAGGGATCGCAGCAGAGAGACGATGCACCACCAAAACTACCGTGTCGTAGCAGGAGACAGCGAAAAGCTCGGAAGGGCTTTGACGCAAGCACTGGTTGATGGATTGGCATAACGCGGTGCATGCTTGCTAGAACAACGGAGCCGACTACCATGCAAGAGGCACTTGCACGGCCCAAAGGGGATCAATGGGACGTAGCCATCCAATTGGAACTGGCGTCCATCACGGAAAATGGCACGTGAGAGCTGGTTGACAGGCCGAAAGATGCCAAGGTCATTGGCTCAAAGTGGGTCTTTAAGACCAAGTTTACAAAGGAAGGTATGGTTAACAAATACAAGGCACGGCTGGTGGCAAAGGGATACACACAGCATAAGGGCGAGCACTACGATGAGATGTTTGCTACAATTGCCAAGTTCACAAGCATCCGGGCGATCCTTGCGGTGGCGGCCGCGAAGGACATGAAGCTCCACCAAATGGACGCAAAAACTGCCTTCCTTGATGGCATCATAGACAAAAAGATCTACATAGAGGTGCCAGAGGGGGTGGAGGCGCCGGAGGGCAAGGTGTGTAAGCTATGGAATTCCTTGTACGAGCTAAGACAATCGCCCAGATGCTGGTACCAACAGATGGACAGCTTCATGGCACAACTCGGCTTCAACCGCTGTGAGGCAGATCACAATGTGTACGTTCGGCGCGACAAAACCGGAGGGCGTGCATGCTTGAGCTGGGACAGGCCAAATACATGGCCGAGGTGCTGAAACGTTACGGCATGGAGGACTGCAAACCAGTTGGCAGTCCGGTCTTCACGACCTGTGAACTGAGTGCGGCAATGGCGCCGAAAACAAAAGTAGAGCGGGAGGATATGGCAGGGGTATCCTACCAGTTAGCGGTGGGCAGCCTTATGTATGCCGTGGTGGCGACTCGACAGGACCTGGCCTATGTAGTAGGCCAAGTGAGCAGGTACATGGCCGATCCAAGGCCACTACTCTGGCAAGCGGTCAAGCGCATCCCCTGCTACCTGCAGGCAACGCAGCATGCTTGCCTGAGGTTCGACGGCAAGGGGCGGGTGGACCCTTTGCGTCTGGCCTGCTATACGGATGCTGGCAATGTGGACAAGTGAGTTCTTCCTCGCTGGTGCAGCGGTCTTGTGGTGCATCAGAAAGCAAGACAGCGCCGCCACCTCCATAGTGGAAGCAGAGTACATCGCGCTGGCCGAGGCGATCAAGGAGGCGGTGTGGCTTCGCAGGTTGCTGGGGGAGTTGGGCGTGCCGCAACAGGAGCCTACGGTGGTGCAAGAGGAATACAATGATGGAAACTAGGACAGCCCTCAGGGAGGTGATCAGGCTCACTAAGAGCCGCCTAGGCAGGACCAACTGTTTGTGAGAGGGGGTTGCAGGTTGCACAGACAGAAATTACGGAAGCAAATGTAGGTTTGCAGAGGATGCGAATATCTGAATCGACTCTTGAGTGAGAAACTAAATTGTCACAGCATCCTAACAAGCCCTTATATGCCTCATTTGGCCTAGGGAGCACTAAGATACACTCTGTCAAAGTCTACCCTCTAGCACAGTCTCCTGGCCTAGCGGGATGAGCGGCAGTCACCTTGTCACACAAGAGAATTATGTCTCACACCACTTGGACGTCCAACAATTGTTGTCTGCACCTTCCTTGAAGTCTCTTGGAGGTTCTCCAGCCACCTTTTCTCCTTGAAGGCCGCTCTCAGCCGTCCTGGCCAATAATCCTGCCGCCTTTTTAGCTCAAAGTGCTCAGGTCGTCACTTGAACCCGACCCGTGATCTCCAAACTTTGAAAATCCATATCTCACTCAAACGGACTCTGAATCAAGTTCCGTAAAGTGTGTTGGAACCTGTGAAACATCCTCTAAGGAACTGTTATGGCAGATGAGTTTTTATCGAGCAACCTATTTTTGTCACTTTCTGGCACTCTCATATCCATCATTCTCCCACTTAGTGAGAATAAAAATCAGAGAAGTCCGCACTATCCCCTAAGCTGCTGAAAGCGGTGCGCTGCCAGCAGCTTGGTCAGAAATTCTGCCAGCATCATACTTGAACTTGATCTGCACCACCTGCTTTGCCACGAGCTCGCGGATGAAGTGGTATCATAAGTCGATGTACTTTGTGCGGGTGTGAAACTCAGCGTTCTTCGTCAGAGCAATGGCGGTCATGTTGTCACAGTAGATGGTGGTGGCTGTGGTCTGCTGCTGTCCAAGGCTTGCTAGCAGCTCATGCAGCCACAGAGCTTCCTTTGCTACTTCACTCAGGGTGATGTACTCTGCTTCGGTGGAGGAGAGGGCAACACACTCTTGCTTCTTGCTCCTCCAGCTGATTGCACCTCCCCTGAGCACAAACACGAACCCACTAGTCAACCTCCTTGTGTCCAGGTCACCTCCCCAATCTGCGTCAGCGTAGCCCATGAAGATGGGGCTGTTGTTTCCGTTGAAGGTGAGGCAAAGGCTGCTGCTACTGTCCAGGTAGCGTAACACTCGCGTAACCGCTTCCCAATGCGGCACGCCCGGATTCGCGCAAAACTTGCTGAGAACTCCCACTGCTTGGCTGATGTCAAGGCGCGTGCCGACTACTGCGTACATGAGGCTCCCAACTGCTGATTGGTACGGCACTGCTTCCATGCGCTGCTCTCTTGCTTGCCATGCGGAGTTTGCTTCATGCTCAACTTTTCTCCCACTTCCAGTGGTGTAGCGGCCTTGCGCGCTCCTACCATGTTGAAGTGCTTGATGATGTCGCTCACGTACATGCTATGCGACAGCTCCAAAGTCTGCTGCTGCCGGTTG
Source organism: Penium margaritaceum (assembly GCA_023375785.1). NCBI lineage: Eukaryota > Viridiplantae > Streptophyta > Zygnematophyceae > Desmidiales > Peniaceae > Penium > Penium margaritaceum. The sequence goes on from SZWC01042655.1 coordinate 4,893, forward strand.
TGCTTGACCTGAAGGCCAAGATAGTAACTGAGCTCTCCCATGTCCTTCATGTCAAACCTAGCAGCAAGGGACTGCTTCACATCGTCCAAAAGAGACTTCGAGTCAGATGCAATAAGCAGATCATCAACATAGAGCAAGATGGTAATCTCGCTTGCCTCTTGTGTGCGCCCATGGACAGCATGGACTGCTTCATTGCGCACAAAGCCAAGGCCAGCCAACTACTCATCCATCTTGTGGTACCATGCTCGCGGGGCTTGCTTTAGGCCGTAGAGGGCCTTCACAAGCTTGCACACCAAATCCTCCTTTTCCTCCACCAAATACCCCTCCGGCTGCTCCAGATACACATCCTCCTCAAGGTCACCATTCAGAAATGCACAAGTTACATCCATTTGGTGCACCTCCCAGTCCATAGCAGCAGCAAGTGCGAGGATCCCTCGGATGGATGGGAACTTTGCGACAGGTGCAAATGTCTCATTGTAATCCACACCCTCAGTCTGTGCATACCCCTTTGTAACCAGCCGTGCTTTGTACCTGAGCACCTTACCATCCGCACCACTCTTGCGCCTGAAGATCCACCGACATCCGATCACCCGGCTGCCACGTGGAGCTTTCTTGAGGGTCTAGGTGCCGTTCTTCATGAGCGCACCATACTCCTCGTTTGCTGCCGCACGCCAATCTGCCACCTTGGCGCTACGGATGTCTTCAGCGAATGTGGCTGGGTCATCGGTGACTGTGAGGAAGAGAAGCTTGAGATCAGATGACTCCGTTGGTGGTGGTACGGTGCACAGGTTCACCAGCTCCTCCAACGGCCTCTGTTTGCTTGCAAGGCGTTCGGATCGCCTCAGCGGCTCCCCACTGTCCTTTGTACCTTTGTTGATGCGTGCCGACCGTCATGGCAGCTGCTGTATGTTGTTTTTTTGCTCCTCCTCATCAGATTTGGCTGTTGGCTCCTTCTCCTTCTCAGCTCCCTCAACCTTTTTGTCATTACCGCTGTCACCGCCATCTTCCGCACTGTCCTCTTCTGCTACCAGAACTTCTCCCACTTCAGGTACAAGTGTGGGAGCAAGTGGAACGGCAGTCATAGGGCTCCATGTCCAGCCCTTCACGTCCTCTTGAAAGACGACGTCGCGGCTACGGATGATCTTGCGAGCAGCGAGGTTGTAGAGGCGGTATCCCATGGTGTCGTAACCAAGAAAAGCCACCTTCACCGACTTTGCATCCAGCTTGTGGCCGTTGTGAGCAGGCATGTGCATAAATACGCCACACTCGAAGACTTTCAGGTGCGTCACCGTTGGCTTGCGTCCCTTCCACGCCTCCTCCGGCGTCATCAGTGGCACGACGAGCGTGGGACTCCGGTTTTTCAGGTACACGGCAGTGTTGACCGCTTCCGCCCAAAAGGTTGGCGAGAGCTCTGTGTCTTTGAGCATGCTCCAAACATGCTCCATGAGCGTGCGGTTTGTGCGTTCAGTCACGCTGTTCCGCTGCGGTGTTCTAGGTGGGATGACCTTGTGCCTGATCCCGTGACGCTTGAGGAAGGTGCGGAAGTCGTTGGAGAGGTACTCTCCTCCATCGTAGGTGCAAAGCACCTTCAACCGCCTGCCACTCTCATTCTGTGCAGCAGCAATCCACACCTTGAAAGCATGAAAGCACTCATCCTTTCCAGCCAAGAAGGACACCTACGTCTTCCTCGACTTGTCATCAATGGACGTGACAAAGTACAACTTGCCGGACAAGGACTATGATGGCATGGGACCGCACAAATCAGAGTGAACGAGTGAGAGAAGCTGAGCCGCCCCCTTCCCTTCCCCCATGAAAGAAGCGCGAGCTTGCTTCCCTTCAATGCAGCTCTCACAAGCCGATGCACCTGGCTGCTTCATCCCCTTGAGCTCCAGGCTGCGGACCATTTGGTACATGGCGATGATGGCACCAAAGCCGAGGTGACCGAGCCGGCGGTGCCACAGGCGGATGTCGTGTTTTCCCTCTCTCGCCGCCAACGCTGAGTCGGCTTCCTTCTCCGACGCCACGTAGAGGTGGTAAAGATCGTCGTCTTTGTTTGCTTTTGCAAGCACACGGCCTGCACGGGTGGAGATAATGTAGCCACCATTCTCAAAACAAACCTGCATGCCTTCAGAGATGAGAGATGAGACAGAGAAGAGGTTAGCTGCCAGCCCCAGAACATGGAGCACCCGCTTCACACGACGTTCCACGTGCTTACCCTCAACAGAAGCACAAAACACAATCTCACCCTCCCCAACCGCCATTTGCACATGGTTGCCCCCATGTACACCCGACAAGGCTCAATGACGGTGTAGACAACGAGCCACTCCTGGCGACACGTCATGTGCCGCGCTGCTCCTGAGTCGATGATCAAGAACAGGGTGGTGTTTGTCGGAGACGTGCAGGACTCGGATGGTTGTCACGAATCCACTCTCCCAATCTGCAGCATTCGCGGAAGCGTCGGACTGTTTTCCTGCTCCCACTCCAGCCGTAAGGTCCGCCTTCTTCTTCTGACATTCGTGCGCCCAATGGCCCGGCTTCTTGCAGTAGTGGCAGTTCCCCTTCTTCTTCCCTCCTCCGCCGTTACCCCTGGTTGGTGCAGCACCACCCCCATAACCAGAGTTGGTGATGAGAGCGACGTCCAGTCCGCTTCTGCCCTCTTCTCCCTTGCGCCGCTCCTCAAACAACAGGCTCTCCTCCACATCGTTGAGGGACAGCTTGTCGCCACGCTGGTCCAGGGCAACAATGAGAGGACTGTAGCTGCTAGGAAGACCGGAAAGGATGGTTAGCATGAGCACACGCTCCTTGACAGGGTCCTCAATCGTAGCAAGCTGGTCAGAGAGAGACTTCACCATGTTGATGTACTCAATCATGGATCCGGACTCATCCATCTTCACAGTGTCAAAGCGAAGACGCAGCTGCATTTTCATGAGGATTAAATTGGAAGCATAAGTAGACTCAAGATTTTTCCAAACCTCCTTTGGCGTGAGGATGCCACGGACGAGGAGTTGCTGCCGTTCGGCAAGGTGGAGGTAGATGGTGGCGAGGGCGCGGTCACGCTTCTTGCAGTAGGTACGGGCCTCGACAGGGGAGAGGGAGCTTTCTGCTGGTTCCTTCTCCTTCTCATCCACTTGGCTCCAGAGACCCTTCTTCCTCAGCACCATCTTCATGTTGTTGCTCCAGTTGAAAAAGTTGTTCCTTTCGAACTTGGCGATGTTGACGCCGGCCACCACAGAAGCGGATGTCGCCATGGTAGTGCAACATTCAGCCCACAAACGGCTCTCTCACACAACAGGGTGTAACAAATGCCTCAAAGATGAGACAAAGCCTTGTTCTAGCTCTGATACCAATGATGAAAACTGGGGCAACCCTCAGGGAGGTGATCAGGCTCACTAAGAGCCGCCTAGGCAGGACCAACTGTTTGTGAGAGGGGGTTGCAGGTTGCACACATAGAAATTACGGAAGCAAATGTAGGTTTGCAGAGGATGCGAATGTCTGAATCGACTCTTGATTGAGAAATTATATTGTCACAGCATCCTAACAAGCCCTTATATCCCTCATGTGGCCTAGGGAGCACTGAGATACACTCTGTCAAAGTCTACCCTCTAGCACAGTCTCCTGGCCTAGCGGGATGAGCGGCAGTCACCTTGTCACACAAGAGAATTATGTCTCACACCACTTGGACGACCAACAATTGTTTTCTGCACCTTCTTTGAATTCTCTTGGAGGTTCTCCAGCTGCCTTTTCTCCTTGAAGGCCGCTCTCAGCCGTCCTGGCCAATAATCCTGCCGCCTTTTTAGCTCAAAGTGCTCAGGTCGTCGCTTGAACCCGACCCGTGATCTCCAAACTTTGGAAATCCATATCTCAGTCAAACGGACTCCGAATCAAGTTCCGTAAATTGTGTTGGAACCTGTGAAACATCCTCTAAGCAACTGTTATTCCAGATGAGTTTTTATCGAGCAACCTATTTTTGTCACTTTCTGGTACTCTCATATTCATCAAACAACGGCTCAATCTCATTAACCAATAACCTGACGCAACACAGGAGGACAAAGCACATTGACGTGTGTTATCACTACACACAAGACATGGGTGAGAAGGGGCATGTGATACTAGAGCACTACAGCACGCAGAAAATGCTTGCGGATTGCTTGACCAAAGCGGAACCCGTCCACCGGCACGCATTGAGCGTAGCCGGACTTGGGATGACCAGCTATGATGGGCTGGAGGGCGCAGCTGAAGATGAGTGAGAGCAAGCAGGAGCAGCGGGCATGGCAGGTGCAAGGGGGAGAATGTTGAAGATTGCCCTTCTGCATGCCCAAGTGCGGCACCAGGATGCGCCAATGAGCCGTTAGAGAGAAGAAATTCCTCGTCGATGGATCTGGCAACTTGAAGGTTGCTCGGATCCTAAATTGAAGGATTGCCCTTGAATGATGTTCAGTTGCTAAATCCGGTGGAAGTTGTTTCACCGGAATCGGACTAGTAACGAGGGAGATATGGGCTTCCAAACTTTGGGTGTGCGCGGCGGCTCTGGGAGCCGGCCGTGGTTCGACTTCCGATGAATAATTGACCGGAATGAGTAACAAATTACCATCCGAGGGTTTTACTCCGGAAGATCTGCCGAAGCGTCCGGTGGATGATCAGCCAGATTTCAGGAGTGCAGTTTGTTACTTAGGGCCTTAGCCAAAATCCTGGATCGGAGTCTGAAACTTGGTAGTACAGTTTGTTACCCGGGGACTTGATCAAAACTCCGACTAGAGGTCCGCGAGCAGGTTTTGACCCACATCAATCCCCATCACGAAATTCAATGATTAACTCATCAAAACAGAACCCAAAGGCACCACGGGTGCCGCCACTGCACGTAGGGACATCTGCGCCTCCGGAATGGTGTTTTGATTAGTCCTTGATGTGTGAGATGTCAATGCGTCAGATAGCAACGGTCTAGAAAATGGGTCCCGACATGGGAGGCCGCCAACTGCTCTTGGTATTGCAACCAAGATAACATATCACCCTCGAACGAGGGATCCACACTTTAGGTTCGTTTGGTGTGCAACCTCACGAAGTCCGCATGTTGGCCTTTAGTGTCTACCTTTGGTTGGACACTTTGTGAGGAGTCTCAAAGGCAAGAACTCTTAATGGATGCATGCAAGGTACAGGCTTTTATACTTGCAGAGCTTTGCTAAAGCTTCTGCTTGTAGTGGCTCCACTGGAGCCAACCTCAACCTACAGTCCTACTTGGCGCATCCTTAGACCGCCAAGTG
>SZWC01042666.1:0-10139 GCA_023375785.1 Penium margaritaceum
GACGTCCGCCATGTGTCTTCTGCAACAAACTTGGCGGACATCTTCACCAAAGCCCTCTCACGCGATGACCATCACCGTCTCCTTCCTCTCCTTGGGCTTCGACCTCCTCAGCCTCAAGGGGTGTCAAGGTGAGCACCAAGATTCTAAGGGTTGTGTCAGTGAAATCTGAACCTCTTGCTTCTCACGTTGATTCCTGCTCCCCACCTCACAGGTTCAAATCCCCCCATAAGAATTACTCCACACCCCACCTCACCACTCTGTCCCTCTTCGGGCTACCACGCCCATTTGCCCCTTCCTGGACTACCTTAGTCATTCCCCCCTAACCTAGCCCATGCATTCTCCCATCATGGGACTGTCCCTCCCTGCTCCCATTTCTTAACGGGCTACCCGACCGCTTTACCCCCAACATTATCCTCCCCCAAAATCTGGGCCACCTCACCTTCCCACCACCTCACCTTCCCACCATCCAACCACCTCACCTCACCTCACCTCACCTTCCCAACAGAGCACCATCCCACCATCTCACCACCTCACCTCACTCCACCACCACACCTTCCTACCACCTCACCTTCCCACCATCTCACCACCTCACCTCACTTCACCTCCACACCTTCCCAACACTTCACCTCCCAACCATCTCACCACCTCACCTCACACCACCACCTCACCTTCCTTTGATGTGTTGCTACTTAGGCTAGAGGCAGCTCTTCTCAATGATTCACTCATTCAGTCAAACACATTCATTGTGTTCTATTTCTAGACACATCCGGGTAAACTCATCAGTCAGAGTGAGGACATATCGCCCCCGATCTGAGAGGGACTCGACAACAAGGGGACCGAGAAGGGCCAAGTGGACCAACTCAAGCGGCCGTAGTGCTCAAGAGGTGGAGTTAGGATAAGTGCAGCGATGAAACTTAACATGAGCGCAAAAGAGATAGTTGGCCTTAGGCGGATTCTCGAAGGAAGCCGTGTCAAGAACAAGGGTTGGCTAAGTATGAATGAGCTTGGACACAGTGTCCGAGCTCACATGGCAAAGGCGGCAATGCAGCAAACACTGGTGTTATGGAGAGAGAACACCAGTGACAAATACACGTGTAGGTGTGGAGGAAGGAGAGAAGTCAAAGGAAGTGGTACAAGACACACCATACCAGTCATCACCGACTGAGGCACGAGTAATAGAGGCACAAGTGTCGAGATCAGTTATAGTGGTAGAGTCAGCGGAGTGCTCACTAGAGAGACCCATCCTGATACAAGCACGAACAGAGAGCAGGCTAAGCTCAAGAGCAAGGACAAAGAGAACATTGGAAATGTACAAGGGGCCAGACGGGCCATCAAACTGCAAAACCCGAACTCCATGGACGGGCAACGACTGACCAGACCCTGTGCAGAAGGACTGAACGGACGTAACGGGACCGAGCACAGCAAATTACTACAACGACAAGTCATGTGATGGGTGGTACCATAGTCAATGATCCTGGTGCCACTCTGCTCACGACTAGTTGTCGACACAAAACAACATGCCACAAAACACTCTACCTTTGCTGGATGGAAAGCAGAAGACTCAGAACAATGATGAACAACACGGAAATGTGACTCGTCAAGCCAGTCGGACTGACTGAGCTCCACCACCAGAATCATCACGGGCAACAAACACAGTAGGACAAGCTGTTTGGGAACCACTTGGTTGTGACAACACACTTGCACCTCTCGAAGTACGAAGAGGCAGCAGCTGACAAAGCTATGCAATTGTGCGATCCCGAGGGTCCGTATTGTTGCTGCGGCCTTGTGAAGCGACTGCATCTGCTGTAGTCGTGGCTGCGATACGACTCGTCCCTATGTCATTGGAGGACATCCGCTACTTGTGTGTCATCTGGAGGGCGCGCATGATCCGAGGCCAATCAAGGGGCTGCTCACACTCTGTGTAGCATTAAGGGCCCCCATAGTTATAGTAGTGGACAGAACGTCCACTGCCACTACTCATTGGCTGCTGCTGCCACTGTTGTTTTGTCCCTTGTTGTGCCTCTCTTTCTCCTTTCTCCCCTGCAAAGTAGCTGCAACGCCCTGAGTCTGGCCGCTTGGGATTGAGGAGGAGGAGGATGAGGAAGCGGTGGAGGTGGGACTAGTGAGCTGGGACAGAGGCGTAGGAGGGATCACAATCACTGTTGCAACAAGTGGACTTTGCTGATGGGAAAGAGTAGCCTCATGAGCCCATGTCACTTGGAGAAACCAGAAACGAGCCAAAGGAAGTAGCTGTAGTGCCTCCAAAAACTCGGAGAGGGCCGCACGGTCGAAGCTTGTAAAGAGCTTCACGTGGTCGAAGTGCACCCCCATCATGATGGTGTCAAGTGCACACAGCTTCGTCCCGCCATCTGTCCCAAAACGCGTGTAAAGGCGTATGGCACGTTGCCAATAGTCTGTTGCAAGCTCCGTGGGACCTTGGCAGAGGGAGTGGAACTCACGTAGTCGAGCTGCCCTCATGGCATGCATCTCTGTAGCGAGTAGTGTCAAAGCCAGCTCCCACCCCTCACGTGGGTCCGCTCCAGTCTCGGTCCCAGCCTCACCTACAAAGGGACAAAAGTTGACCACAGTCTCCTGCAGCATGGCGTAGAGCCGACTGCGCATCGCTCTTGCTGCTGCCTGGAACTGGCTTGCATTGCGAACTTGGTACTGGCTGTGGTAGTAGGGCCAGGCACCCTTAGAGTTGTCCTAAACCTGAAACAGGATCTCCCAACAATCAAAGCCCTCATCGCTATCGTAACGGGGTTGTATAGGTGTCTCAAAGTCCTTCGGTCGTTGCTCCATGGGGAGGGCAACCTCAGGCTCGGGAGATGGTGGACGAGGCACAGGGAAACCACCGGTGAGAGAAATGCCACCAAAAGTGAATGCTGCTGAACGACGTGGCTAATCATGACGACGAGAAGGTGGCGGGGTGAGAGGCTCGGACCCCAGCAATAACTCACAAATGCGATCCTCAAGGAAGCGAATCTTGTCTTGGCAAGTGTTTTTCTCCATCTCCTCCTCATCCCAAGTGTCAACATGTGATGAGGGGTGCTGAGGTCGCGTTTCTATAGAGGGAATGCCATATTGATTTTGATATTCATTTTTTTCAAATCCATAACTTAGGGAATCGTTATATTCGAGCATGGGTTTTGAGAAAACAATGATTTAGGTGGTACCTTGGAATTTGTTGAACAAACAACATGATCTTTAAAATCGACAATGACCGGTCTCGTCCACTGCCAATGACCGGTTTTCAAGACCGCGTCAGCCTGACATGGCTTGCTTGACACGGCAGACCGTGTCAGATTGACAAATCTGACTCGGAAACATTGTTTCCGCGTCAAGACCTGAAGATGTGACCGGAGGTGAGATTGCTTCGATATTTTTAGTAGGCGATTTTTAGGCTTTCGACGAAATTTGTGTACCCGAGTAAAAAAAAGAAATTATCTACGTGGTACCTATTAAATTCAATGAAAAAAATTTGTTGAGCCAGAAACACCCAAAAATTAATTTTAATCGATTATCAAGATCAGTAGGGTAGACTGCTGAACGGATGGTGCAACTGCAACATGTCCTTCTGGTGTCGGCTGTGAGGCCCCTGACGACCTCTAAGTAACTCAGCGACCTCGGGTAGCTCGTCGGTCTGACGCTGCTGCTGGCGGTGCATCTCATCTTGCGTCCGACAAAGCTTGTCGATCATGAGTGACTGTGACCATGGACTCATGATGCCCGAAGAGGAGGAACAGGAGGGGTCTCCTAGCCCCTTGCCCTTGTCACAAATCGGCAGCATCAGTGCTGCTTAATATGGGTCGAAACACCAATGTTGTCAGAATCACAAACTATTTGCGTTTCTTGTCAAGTTGGAAAGCCGAAAACAAATGATGTTTCAGCCAAAAATCTGGCTAAGTGTTGGTGCTGATGTCATCACCTACGATGATGACGTTAGCATAAATGCTGTCAAAATGAAGCAAAATTTGGAACGATAATGCGCAGGAAGATTCTGAATGAAGTAGCAGTGATTTCATGGGAAAAAACCTTTAAAATGTAAGAAAAAAAGCCAGTTCTTCCTTTTCAATCCAAAATCTAGAAAACAACATAAATGTGAGAGTGTTGTTGCATTTTCTAGAGCCTACAGAGAACAAAATGAGGCAGGAGTGGAATTTTGCAAGAGCTTTCTAACGAGCTCTTACACGCCAAAAACGATTGTCAAACAGGGCAGTTACACTTTCTCATGTCTGGGGGGGTGGTAGGTGCAACCTGAGTGATGCTTCTGGGACCCTTCACATACCCCTTCTCAACATCACATGCCTCAACTGCTTCTGGAGAGGGATGGGTAACCCTTGGCTACCACGTGGTACTGGCGTGGTGATGCGGTTGCAAGGGTGTCTCCACTGCTGAAATCTGTTACGGCGAGTCACCGTGGCTTGGTGGGTCCTCCCAGGACCGTGGCTTTAGCTGTTACTCTTCCTGTTGCTGCCACTACTGCGTCTCTGCTGCGTCTCTCAGGGAGGGATACCTTGCTCCTCTGATACCATGAGAAACTGCTAGGAAGATTCCCAGCCTTGTTGCTGTTGACGCGGCGACACAGTCCATTCAGCTTGCGCACTAGCAAGGAAGCAAGTGCAAGAAACAGCAAGAGTTTGGCTAGGGAGACGCGCAAAGTCTCAGCAGCTCCAAAAGCTTAGAAATTCAGAGAGATATGACAACTGAAAAGCACATGGCATAAATACCTGCCACGGCGCATGGCGGGTGACGCACGCGGCAGTGGCAGTTTGTCCTGAAACCGGCCTAAAACCACTATTTTGGTCGTAACTCCGCGCACAGGCATCCAAACGCAACACTGTCTAAACCTAGAGATGCAAAATCTTGAGCCGGATGCTACGTAGAAGTTGTGCATTGATCGGTAGAAAGACAATGAAAAACATGTAAATCGGGCTCAAGAGCCAGCCCTTGATAAAACTCTTGCGAGTGCAGAAAAACTGCAGAGCTCCCCAGCAAGCACCCGGGACGTCGTGGGAGCTGTCTGGCAGCTTCTGGTTGGTAGAGCCATCATTCGTCAGTGCTCTGGCGCCAGCTGGGTCCGCATCAGGGATCTGCATGAGCATGGACATGGCTGAGTGGTTACAATAAGCTATACCAATAGACAAGGATGACTCACCTCACAACACTTCATCTAGCATGTACTCATTGGCAGTGGTGTTTGATGCACAAGGCAAAGTAATAGTAGCCGCAACATTGTAGAAGTTGCTCACCAACATGTAGACCAAGATGGACCTGTTGGAGAGGCAAAATGCATTCCTCAATCAAGAGCTTGCGTAGTGTCCTGTGACAACACCAATGGTTGTTTCCATTGCAAGGAAAACCGTGGTCGACGTCCCAAGCCCGCCCAAGACAGAGCTGTTCAAAAGATCAAGGATGGGCCAGCTCTGCAGGCTTAGATTCTCTGACTAGAGTTGTACGTCACTGCCATTGGCCTGGATGACTCAAGATACGAGGCACGACGCGACTATGTCGTAACCCTTTTGAGAGGTGTATCGCTGGATTGGTGGGCCAATGTGATGCAGTCCAATCCACACGGCAGTGGAGCATAAATGGTCTCCGACATTGCAGCCGTGACTAGAATCTAAACCCCATCCGCTCCAACCTCCCATAGTGGCAACCCTACCCTCAAATGGCCGACTTTGTGAAAAGAGTTCATAAGGTCGTTCATCAGGCACTTCAATGTGGGTGACGTGAGGAACAACGTGCATGCCAAATTGCGTCGGCTTCGCCAAACTGGCAGTGTCACCCACTATACCCACAGGTTTTGTGAGATTGTTTCCAACTACGGTTTTGACTCCGACAAATTGTGCTTCTACTACAGTAGCAGCCTCAAGAAGAGCACCTGCGCTACGACGGTGATGCATAACCTCAATGGCGACTTGCCGAGGATGATTGCAAAAGAAGAACGGTATGATTTGCATGTGCAATGGACTCATGCCAAATTCACAACTCTTTTTTGTGGTGGATACAGCTAGCGGGCCAAGAGCGACGACACACCCATGGAGATCAGAGCATTGCTACAACACAAGTACTACAACAATGGCAAGCCTGGCCACATTGCACGTGATTGCCGGAAGCCGAAGAAAGGCAATGACAAGGATAAGCGGCAAGGGAAGGGGAAGCAAGCCATGAAGGAAGCAGAGAAAGAAACAAAGGAGTTGGGAAACACGGATAGTTGGGAGTAGATGACTTTACTCCTGGCTACTCTCAACCCACAACGCCACTTGACTGCCCGCCAGAATACCTTGCGACAATTAAGGCAATTCTTTAGGTCAAGGCATACTCTCGGTATGTGGAGAAGCAACCCACACTTCTCTTGGAGGCTGAGTGAAAGGTGTCAAGGGGAAGGTGGGGAGTCAGCTAGATTGTGGCACGAGCCACAATCTAGCTGGCCAGTTTTATGAGCATGGAGTGTGCTCAGAAGTGGGGCCTTGCACTCACGAGCAAGCAACGGACTGCAAACCAAGTGGAGGACACGATTAAAGTGGGGTACCTGGCCTGTCCCCTCTCCATTTACATGGGGAAGCTTTGCATAACAACCGTATATGGGGTGTGCCCGATGAAGGATTACGATGTGGTCCTTGTTCATGAATTCCTCTACAAGTACAACCCCACCTTCAATTAGGAGGCGTGCAATGTATCCATCAAGCTCGGAGACAAGGAGTATTGTATTGATCTTTAACTTCATTTTTTATAATTAAGAGAATCCTTAGTTTTGTTCATGTATTTTTTCCTACAAGTCATTTAGGTAGTACTTGAGCATTTGTTGAACAAAAAATCTAGATCCTTGAATTTTTCTATGACTGTCTGCGTGCAGCTCTGAAGTGTCTGATCAAGTTTTTTGTGCGCTTTTGGACATTGCAAGTGATGTTGCGTCTGCATTACAACACATCAAACTGAAGCACGCAACGGTCACAACATTGGATTAGCATATCAGAATGTCTTTTCATGATTAATATGCTTTTTTTGGGGAAGAGCGGATAGTGAGTGAGCAGTATTTTGCTTATCCTTGTACTTACAGAGTGAACAATATATTTCTCAACAAGCACCATGTTCACACAAGACTCACAAAATATGTGAATCCAGCTTTTAAACAAAACCTGGAATCACTATTACAAGATGAGTTATTTGCGGTGTACTTGAGCAATTTTCCTAAAGAAAAGGCTTCAACTTCGTTCACCCCAAAAACAATCATATAGAAAAACAAAGATCAGTAGGGTATCCCCTCCCTACGTGGTCCGAGGAAGAGGCCAAGGAGGAAGTGACTTGTGAGGAGGGAGCATCGTAGTAGTCGGCACCTTGTAAGGAGGAATCGGCACCTATGATACTGAACTTGGTGTAGCTCAATTGAGTGATTCAGAAAGGGAAGCAGTTTTTTCCAACGTTTGTGCAAGACATGGAAGACGATTTTGATGAACCAGAGGACGTGGTGCCTGCTGTGGCGGAGGAGGAAACTTGTAAGCAGCCGGGGGTCAAAGGCAAGTTTGCAATGGTACCCGAGGGGCTTCGAAAGGTGTGTACATAACTTGAGGACGTGTTTCCTGACACCTTCTCGGTGTGTCTATCACCTAAGTTGGACGTGGGCTATCGCATCGACCTCAAACCTGGAGCACACCCGCCTGTTTGTGTAACATACTGCATTAGCAACCCGCGGCTCCAGGAGCTCAAGAAGGAGCTGACCGAGATGGCAAAGCAGGGGTTCATCCTCCGAGCCTCGTCTCCTTGTGTTGCACCTATGTTGTTTGTGCATAAAAAGACGGGCAAGATACGCATGTGCATGGACTACCATGCATTGAACGAGTTGACCATCAAGAACCAGTACCTGCTTCCATGAGCCGAGGAGCTCTTTGACCAGCTCCATGCGGCTTGCTTCTTCAAAAGGATCGACCTTCGATCCAGCTGCCACAAGATGTGCATAGCAGAAAATGATGTGAAAAAGACGGCCTTCCGCACTCGCTATAGTCACTACGAGTTCCTCGTGATGCCCCTTTCATTGATCAATGCAAAGTCCACCTCCATGGCGGCGATAAACAACATGTTTAGGCCATACTTAAATGACTTCGTGGTGGTGTACCTCGACGACATCTTGGTGTATAGCAGGATGGCGGTGGAGCATGAGACGCATGTGAAGAAGGTTCCTGAAATCTTGAGGAAGGAGAAGTTCCTTGCAAATATCACGAAGTGTGAGTTTGCGGTGGGAAAATTTGAACTCCTTAGATACATAACTGGCTATGGAAAGATTGCCATGGACCCACACAAGGTACCGGCCATGTTAAAGTGGCTGAAGTTGCGTATTATACACAATGTGTAAGTGTTCCTTGGTTTTTGCCAATGTTACAGTAGGTTTTTCCTTGGCTATGCAGGAGTGTCAAGGCCACTGTCCAATCTCACTCGCCAGGATCGCGAGTGGAGTTGAGGAGTTAGCGCAAAAAAAAACTTTTGAGAATCTCAAAAGGACTTTGACCTCTGTGACGGGCTTGCACTTGGTCGACAGTGGCTATGAGTTTGAGATGGTGACATATGCATCGAACCTGACCATTGGTGGGATCCTTTTGTAGGACTTTGGTAACGAGTCGCAGCCAGTCGCGCAAATTACTTTGGATGGAGCTGAACTATGCCACCCACGAGAAGGAGATGCTCACCATGGTCGCAACCTTCAAGAACTTGCAGTTCTACCTCAAGGCACAAAATTCTACTGCCTACACCAACCAACATGTGTTGAAGTACTTAAAGACGCAGCCAATCCTGAGTCGACAGCAAGCGCATTGGGTGGAGCACCTTGAGTCGCACTTTGACTGCGTTATAGTGTACCGGCCGAGTCGCATCAATCCCGGCGACGCACTCTCATGGTGACCGGACCTGATGATGATGGTTGCTTCTCTCACCATCCATGAGGATGCCTTCCTTGTGAAGCTCTTCACGGAGGAATACGAGACGCATGGAGAGTATGGGGCTCAGAAATTTTTCTTTGAGGTGTCGCATTGGTGACGGGGTGGCACACAGCAGGTGGTGATTCTTGCAGTGCCCGCGCTTTGGCAGCTGATTTTGGAGGAGTGCCATGACAGTGGCCCGAGTGGCCAATTCTCCGCTGGCAAGACATTGAAGAAGGTGGCTCATTTCTTTTGGTGGCTCACCATGTCGTTACAGGTGAAAATTTCTGTCGAAGCTGTGACATGTGCCAATTCCACAAGGCGCGGAGGAAGAAGACCTGGGGTCTCCTCTAACCCTTGCCCATCCCCAAGCAGCCATGGCAAGACATCTCCATGGACTTCATCATGGGTTTTTACCACAATAGCATGATGCCACAATGCAGTGTTGGTGGTGGCAGATCAGTTGAGCAAGACGTCACACTCCATTGCGACACGTGATACGGGGAGTACTGAAGGCACGGCTCCGTTGTTCCTTGAGCACGCGGTGTGCCTCCATGTCGTGTTGAGGTTCATTGTGAGCAAGCATGAACCGTGTTTCACAAGCAAGTTACGGTGAGAAATCATGCAATAGTATGGCAGCATGGTACAGTTGTAAACCAGTTTTCATCCCCAAAGTGACAGACAACCTGAGCGGACAGATCAAACGATAAAGCAGCTCCTCTCTACAATGGATGATCCGGACGAGACGGCATGGTACCAGCGGTATCCAATCGCTGAACAGGCATACAACTTTGCCACGCCCACCTCCACTAGCAAAGCATAATTTGATGTGGTGAACGAGACAGTGACTACCACGCCCCTCAGTTTGCACATGGCAAACAACCTATCCGCGATGGATTCTTACCCACGTGACTTCTAGCAGATTTGGACGACAACACCGAATGCATTGGCCAAGGTTCAAGAGTGGTGAAAAATGCAAGCAGATCGCCGACACATAGATGCAACGTAAAAGGTTGATGATTGCGTGCTCTTGAATTGTGTGCACATCAAGCTTTGCGGGGTCCGATCGGACAAGTTGACACCCCTTTGGCTTGGTCCGTTTGACGCGCTCAAAATGCGGATGCCCGTGGTGGCGCGGTTGGCTGTTTTGCCTTCCATGCCAGTCCACAATGTGTTCCACATCTCCAAGCTCACACTCTACTATGATCCGGCATGGAGCATTTTTCT
>SZWC01042667.1:0-10139 GCA_023375785.1 Penium margaritaceum
CCCTCTTGCTGCTGCTGCTGCTGCTGCTGCTGTTGCTGGTGCTGCTGCTCCGCTGCTGGTGGTGCTGTCTCCTGACGTCATGGGATTGCATGCTGCGGCGATGCTGCCTGCGGTCACCATGTGGTTTTCCTGTGATTCGGGCCCTTCTACTGCCGCACATGGTGTTGCTGCTGCTATTCCTGCTGTAGGCGCTGATGGTGTCGCGCTACTGCACGCCGCTCTTAACGCCGACGCCACAGACGGTTCCAAAAGCTGTGCTGCAGTACTGCGGTTGAAGCTACAGAGTCGTTTGGCAGCCTGGTGCTCCGGTTGCTGCTCTGCCGTTCTACCCGCTGCTTCGTCTGCTGCTTCGACTTTCACCGCACCTCTCTTGCCAGCTGCATCCTCGCGAGACGACTGATATTGGAAGCGGTGCTGCTGAGGTGCTGCGACAGAGATGCTGTGCTGCTGCAGACGGGGAGGCTGCAGCAGATGCGCGGGGGGAGGCAAGCCAAGTGGTGTGGCCTCTTCGACGAGAGCTGCTGCGGCGAGTGCGTCGCAGGGTTGCTGCGCCATACTTGCTACCTCGTGGAAGCTATAAATTGCAGTGAAGGGTAGCTGAGGACCTTGGGCACATTCCTAATTGTCCCGGAACTTCGGTGGAGACGGCAGGTTCGACGAGTACGGCACGTGATTCGGCGTCGGTCAACCTCTTAGGTGAGAGAGTTCAGCAGAAAGCCGGTGAGGCTCGATGCAGCATAGCCAATCCAGTGAGCAGTCAAGCTAACGAAATGGTCATTAGGGAGACAACGGTCCCAGGATGGTCGCTCCCGCGATGGTCTGTCGGTCAGTCTACAACGCGGTCCTTCAACCGCGGCATGTCCAATTGCTTCTCCAGCTGGACCATGCGCTGGGACAACCTCCCATCCAAGTGATTCCGGACTGGGACTGAAATTGAGCAAAGCCCACAGGAGGCCGACCTCAATGGGGAGAAATTACCAAACTGAAAATCATCTTCACTCAATTTAATGTTGCAATCAATTAACTCACATAATAACTGACAACGAGTGTTCTTTAAGTTTTACTCGTTTAGCCCACAAGGGACAAGCGAGTGTTTCATGCTTCACATATTCGCCCATCATCCTATCCGTCTAGCTCGACAATGTCGATATTCAAAACCTCAAACTTTGGTGTTCGTAAGTTAGAGTGCAAAAACTTGGGCCACAATCAAATCGCCATAGCTTGAAGATGTCATTGCGCTTCATAGCTACACGCATTATCTTATGTTTATTTACTATGGGGACTAAAGAAGGCTCTATCAGTTCACAATTTAAGAAGTTGTCATCGTGACCTCACTTGTACCCGGTTATTCAAAAATCAAACTAAAAATACACAGGGCCAAAAACTTGACCAATGAGAATAACTTTATGAAATATTCGCAAAAATATTTAATATCTAGATAAATAAAACATGGGCTACATAGATGAACCATTTTGCAAGAATATCAGTTGGAGAACATAATGCCACATGTGAATAGCTCAAAGGCAACTTTAAGGCAAGCACATTCTTGCGCTAGGAAAAACATTCCTAGTCTACACAGAAATGAAAACAATCAAACATAATTGGACAACACATGCATCGAGATATTTTACAAGATGACAAATTTTGGAAACATTCTCGACATAACCAAATGTTCTCGTTGTATCCTATACATAACAACACAAAGTCAAGGTCTGGCACACTCCAAAGAAAACCGCAAAAGAGAAAGCGGTCAGATTTTGATAGAACAAACCTTATTGGAAAGTAGGAAAGTGAAAAGAATGCACAATCCTTGCTTCATTCAACATTCTAACATCATAGATGCTCAAACATCATGTTCGTGCATGCGGCTAAGACAAACCTCAAAACCATCCATCAACGTTTAAAATTTATATCACAAGGGAGTAAGAATATGAAAAACATTGTAGGGATCAATTTGGAAAAGGCCATTCCACACATCACCCACATAGCTCTCGACCAATTCAACTCAAAATGTCTAGGCATGTTGTCAATGCTAGGTATCATCCACTCAAACATTTTTTAATAGTCCAAATCTCTTCAGGTAAGAAAAAAACATGAGTGGTTTAAATACACCAATTTTTTTCCATTACATCATAGTTCTTTCAAGATACCTAATGCTAAGTAAATTCTTTGATCATGAATTCAATTCAGCTTTACATGGTTTCAATGGCCATGTTTGGCTAAAATACATACCGTGGTGCATTTTATCTACTTTGAAGAGCCAAAACACTCACCTCTGGAAATGAAGGGCGGTGAAACGTAAAACATTAAATTCACAAGACTTAAAGGGCCTTAAGAGGCTATGATCGTTTAGTTTCTTGTGGCCTTTTACCTTCTAATGACCCTTCATCTTCATAGTGATTCTTCAGCAAGTCTAAGTGGTTCTGTAACCACCAGGAGGGTAATGCAACTACCAGCTCCCTCCAAAGAAACTACCTCCAAGCCAAGATCATCTAAGGACACCCTCCTTGACTTACTTTAAGGGCTCAACCAAATCAGTCCATTATGCCTTCAATCATAATCAAGTTTCTTTAGATTCCTTCAAAGTTCTCCTTGATTCAACCTCTACAAGCCTCAACCTCTAGCACTACAACCCTGTTTCTAAGGACGCACCTTCTCCAAAGGCCTATGCCTTCCACAATGCAAGCTAGGACCACTGCAAGGGGTCTACTCAAGATCTTATCTTCCATACTTGGTATGAAGGCTTCCACGGCCGATGCCCGGTGGGTTTACATGTCTCTCTTCTGGTTACATCCGTGTAGCTAGTTAAGAAACATCTACATGATCTTCTCCAATTTATCTAAAAATTCGCAAAACTATTTCACATTCTTGTGTGCATGCCATGCCCTTCCAGATTTCATTACAGTTTCACCCATCCACCTTCCAAAAATCCTCACACATTCCACATCCTCTTATTGCATACATAAGAATGGAAGGACCTCTTGCTTGGTTTTCATTAAGAAGTTATGAATTTTCCATGTGATGAAGTAGTTTCCCGTACCAAATCGGTGAAAATTGTTCAAAAAAACTTAGTAAATGCATTAAAGGAATTTTGAATCCTTTTGAAGAAATAAGTTCAAATAATCCTATTGTTATAGGTTAACAATCATGATTCTAAACTGAAGTAAATCATAATTTAAAAAAAAAATTATCGGATCTTGTGAAATCACGACAGACATGAAATTCTAGTGTCACACCCATCGCCATTGTTTTGGCCACTGTTCTACATAAACATATTTAGTTATTGAAAAATTCTCAAGATATTTAGGTCATTCACATGAATGAGAATTCTGTCGCACACAATTCAAAGGGAAAGCTTGTGAGTGAAACTTGATTTTTGAAGATAATGATAAACTTGATTTGACTTGATCGAAAACATTACTAATTCACACAGATATGATAAAGACTTCTACATCTAATGAAGATAATACATCATTACATGGTGTCTTCAAATTTTATACTACTTCATTTGTCTCACTAGAAATGATAACTAAAAGTCAAATCTGGGTTTCTCTATGGGTTTCACAAATTAACGGCACATAGCATGATGTGGCTTGGGGATAAACTTCAAAATCCCTTAAAGCTTATGAAGTAAGTTGTTTATTCAACCAGTCTGAACAAACATGAAACTTGTTTTCTATTTGAATGTGAAAATCCCATGGACTATCCCTTAGGATGTCAAATAACCATTATCTACACACTATAAAAAAGGTTGGGATAGAAATTTAAGTTTTCTTTTCTCAATTTGTTCCTATGAAAAATGAAAAAATCCCATTCAACCCTTTTTTAGGCCTAAAGCTTTCATTACAACATTATTTGAATAATCCTATAGCTTGACAAGTTTTCAATGATCCGTCATACACCAATACATTCAAATTGCAACCATGTATGCTTACCTCATCATTCATCCAAATAAAAATTTTAGTTTTGAAATGAAATAAAAATCTAGAAAAATAAAAATAAAACCTATTTTATTGAAAAAAAATGTTTTTATCGCAAGTAAATAAAACATCTCCATACATTATTTTTACTCAATGTGATCAGTGTTCATCTTTTGCGTGAGATCTAATCACCAAGTTAAAGGACTACCACGTTAATAGGAAGAAGCATGATTCAAACTTCATGTCGGAAGCTTATCACAAAGATAACCATCTATCCTATTTGTTAAGAAAACGATTTTGATCAATATCCTTATTCAAAACTTCACAATCCTAAATCAAGAATATGTCTTATCAAAAAATTAAGTTCAAGAACAATGATTTCAATTAGAGTGGTTACTTTCAGGTTATTTTTCTACAACGTTTGAAACATATCATGCCCACAAACCCATTTTATAGGAATTCTTCTACCATTTTAATGCAAAACATACATGGTCTAAAGTCACGTGCAATCATTTGTGATACGAATCATCAATTTAAAAATGAAACATCAAGATAATACCGGTGGATACTAACTATCAATGAGATTTTCAAGAACAATCAAGGTAATGTTGAAGATGTTTTAGCCAATTAGAACAATTTCCACATACTTGCTTTCTTCAATACTCAAAACTTAAAATCTCCTACATTTCATCGTCTTTTATAAATTTAAAAATCTGATGAATTATGTTCTTAAACACATCAAAAGTAGATGACAGTTCTCTTCCATCAATGATGTTGACGAAAGAACAAATTTCTTGTACGTGAATGTTAAATTTACATTAGAAATGTTTATATGCGATGTAATTTTAACTTCAAGATTTAACATTTTTTTACTATAATTTTAGTCTTGCTATCAAATCATTTCGCTTAAATGAATAAGTTACATGCCTTTGAGAAAATTGTTCTTGGTTTTAAAACGATTCATGGAAGGACGGGAATGAAAATATAATTTTTTTTTCCACTTAAATCGTGATGATGAAATAGGAGAAAAATTAAATGGAAGTAATTATTATTTAATTTTCGCAAAAATTCATTAAGAAGGCGAAGACAGCAAACATGAATACATTTTAACATTAATAATACCTACATAGGCATTAACTTCTCATGTTTTCCTTATCTTGATTGATTTTAATCTATTGATACGATTTAAGAGTATGAAATACATTAAAAAAAACTCAAATCATGAGGTTGATTTATTCTACAATCATTTAATATTTATTTCAAAACAGTAGGACTTCTTGTAAACCTCCAAAGAATACAACTATTAAGGTGATGTTAAGTTGTGTTCTATTCTTGTTTCATTCACAATTCCACCGTCTGAACTTTTTCTCTTTGCACAGCATTTTAAAATTCCATTTGTCTAATTCTTAATCCTCAAGGTATTCTTTAGAATAAACTTGACAATTTTATCCAAATTCAATTCATTAAATTAATCATTACGAGGATTATTATTTAATTATTTCATTGAATTTATCACGATTTTATATTCATAATTCCTTGCTACATAAAATTGTAACTGTCTTTCAAGTGAATGGTATTCACCTTTTCTTTCAAATTTCTAGAAAAACAAAGAGTTTCATCCCCATCTGTGACATTTTTTCTTAATTTTAATAGTTTTCTTATCATAAATACACACTACAATCATGTTCTACATAACCATGATCTTGTTTTGAACAACATGACGTTTGCAATGACGTTTTTCACACATACTCACACCATGAATCATTACCATTATACAAGCGGATTATTTGTAAAACAAGCAAGCCATTGTTTCATATTTATATCATTGAATAAATTAGTTATCTGATATTGATAATGAAATTAATTTACATGTTCAAAACACCATAACATACAATGTGATAAAATAATTCAATTTGTTTCGACCACAATGGTCATGATGGTGTTATGTTTCATTTGACAATCATGAAGATCGTAGAAAAATAGTTAAAATGATTTTCACAATGCAAGGATTATCATGATGATCAATTTATTTTAAAATAAATATTCATTTGTTAATATCACCATTGTGAATTAAGGATATGAAAGATTAAACTGTGAGGGTTCTGGTCAAAACACAAAACATGTTATCTTCGGAGAGAATGAGACTATTTTTTTAACCCTATAATTCAAACTATAGTTCTTCATGTTAAACACATCCAACAAGATGCATCTCAAGGACCATTAGTGGTCAATATTTTTATCATTAATGTTGGTGACTTCAGCATATTTGTGGATGTACAAATCTTGTAGTCAAAGAATAATTTATTTACTTCAAAGAACTTTCATGAAATGAGATTCCCTTGATGATTCATGAAATTCTTAAACCAAAAAGATAAACTCATTATTTTCATTCATTTAAAAGATGCACCAAGTATTTCTATACAAGCATGACTTTGTGGATGCCTTATATGGAAATCCATTAAAAACAAATGCCAATATGGATTATGGTATATTTTCTAGTATTAACTAATTATTGCAATCTTACATCATTCCATGATGATCTAAGTATTTTTACATCACAAATGAATTCCGTAACTATGTTCATAGTAAGATTCCGTATCAAAAGATGAGAAAAAAGTAAAACTTTACAACTTAACTCAGTTTATTAGTTTTTAACAATTATTAAAATTTTCGAAGAGTTGAAAAGCTATTATGAATCATGGAATACAAAATCATCATAATGCAAACAATTTCATTGTCCACCTATCTTACTTTAAATGACTTCCACAAGGATTGATTTTGATAATGTTTTATTGTTTTCTTTATCTCATGACCTTTTAGATTTTCCTATAAGAATCATTTTGATTTTTGAAAGAACGTTTTCCATTCAATTTTGATTATAAAGAGGTCTTCGCTTTATTTTAAGTTGTTTTTTCTCTATCATTTCAATTTTGAAATGTTTAAATACAATTTTTCATATACTTTTTTCTGTCAAAATCTGCTGTTCTTTTTCTTTTTTTATCATTATTTTTCAGTTTAAAAGTCTAGATTGACTTTGAATTCTATTAGTACATGATTCCTCTCTTTAACGCATATAATGTTCTCCCATTTCTTCCTTTTTCTTGGAAACAGTTGCACGAGGTACCCTGACATTGATTACTTTCTCTCGTTTATATAACACCAAATTTTGAGTTGGAAAACTAGGTAAACTTTTATGATTCATCTTTAAGAAAATATATTATGTAACATTTCTTTATTGTATGTCCAAATCAAGATGGATACTAGGAAACATTGTCAATTGACATTTATCATATGTGGCATTTTACAAAATATAAAGAGAATGTGGAAACACGCATTGTCATATTTAAGCACAATATTTCTCAATCCATATAATTAATTTTTTTCTTCAATGGGGTGTTTTGCATTCACTTTTTATCATGGTTGAAGTTATGTTTACCATTTTCATTGAATTATTTCCAATCTTTCTGTGAAGTAAGATATCTCAAAAAAAAGGATTCGTTATTAGAAACAGTTGTGGGAAATTTAAGATGTTGTTAAATTTTAAAAATGAAGAAGTTATCTAGAAGTGAGGAGTAAAGTGATATAAAGGTAACGAGGAAAGCTTTTCATATTCGACATGAGCTCCATTCGAAATGCATTTTATTTAATTCATGTTTCTTCACATATTTTATCAATTTAAACACATGACTCTTTTCTCAATTTTGTGTCCATCGATTCTTTTTGGATGGCGGTTTTCCTCCTTTTCTTGTGCATGGATTGGCTTTTCATTGGGGTTTTTTTACCTAATTAAACCATCAGTGAGTCCCTAACTCATTCCTGGATGCTCTTTTTGAAGCTTTGAACATGATTAACGGATGTGTTCGTTTAGCCGTCATCAAGTATTCATTTGAATGTTCAGCCATGCATATTCTGTGTCTTCGTTTTTCAGCGCTGCAGTGAGATTACATTGACGGGAAGTACAATGCAATTCGGAGCTTCTTTCCAGCTGATATCCTCGCTGGACATGTCTTGTCGGGAGCCTCGGTTGCCCCCGAAGAGCGGCAGTTGCGGTCGTACCTGCTGGTTACTGTCGCACCCCAGTGTCGTGGTCTACACGATTCCTCCTAAGCTCTCCCTTATACCCTCACCAGGGAACTGTCCTTGCCCGCAAGAAGACGGCAATCGGTCGACGATTGCGCAGCCCAGTAAAAAACGGCGTCCAGATAAGGATTCAGATTACTGACTCAAACCATCAATATGCATGCATTCTTTGAAAGCTTTGAGTTGTTTTGGACCTATAATCAAATTTTGACAGAAACTCAGATGTCTTATCAAATCCGTACAAGCAATGACAAAACCTCATCTTTCAAACTGTCTCTAAATACATAGCTTTCCCGGAAAAATGAAGATAACTGAAAACATATTAAGCTTTGTATGAGGGTTTTTCCTCATGATACAGTATGAATAATGGTATAAAATTCATTTTATGGAGTACATGAATTCGTTAAGTATTACACAAACATGTTGTATGTATGACACATATGGATTAAGTGAGAACAAGGGCTCAAAGGAAAAACATTTTTTTGTGGAAATTTATGAAATCATTATAACGAGCCCATCTTTGTAAAAAGAAAGACTCCTTAAGACGAGATTAAATATTCTCAATCATTAAAGGAACTCAAATCAGCTTTCCATAATTATTCACGATTATTTTGCTTATTCAAAGAAACTCATTCTTATCATTAAATATTTTCCAAAAATATTCAATAGTTTATAATGTTCACAAAAATATACTTCTTAGAATGGTTGTGAAACAACTAGTAGTCATATAATCAGAAAGTTCAAAAATAACTTTTTCATAAAGAAATATTAAAACATCATTTTTAACCATCAGTAATGATTAAAAATCTGTTAAAAATCTGAAATACACACTTTCCATTCACAGTACCCTCATTGATTTTAAGACAATGTGTTTCTTCAGCAATTTCAATGATGAAAGGGATAATCACCTTCTTTCTCATTTTTATGATAGTTCATCTGCCACTATTCACATGCTTACGTGATGAAGGAACCAAAAATAGTTAGCACTTGAAGTATCCTCATGTATTTTATATTTATTATGCAAATAAAAAGAACATAATTTGCCTTAATATCTTAGCTATACTCCAAAATTTTAAAAGTAAAACCTTCTACGATGATTGAATGGATAATCAATGATCAAAATGTATTATTTCACACACAAAAACCTTAACAACAATACATTCTATGTAATAAAGTCCCATAACAACTCCCACACAAGGGATACTTCTGAATAAAACAAAATGATATAACTTGAAAGAATTTTATTTATTTGAAAAAGAACATGCACATACGAAACCTTGGTGTCATCCATAAAAGAATTTGTTCAATGTGGATGGGTGAAATTGAATAGGAATTTGAAAGGGCAAAGGGCAAAATGAAACAAAAAATATATAAATGAATGGATCACGGGTAAGCCATGAATAGTTCTCGCAACCAACTCCATGGATGTAACCACAAAGGTGACTTTTGGATGTACATGTTGCCCGCCCTACATGCCTTGAAACAACGTATAGAGAAGAATACCATAAAACAAACGATTGTACAATCCCTATCTTTCAAGATTAATGGTGAATGTATTTGTAAGAGGTACATCGAAAGGCATAGGCTTCTGGTGGTAAAGGCAAAGGCTTGCAAAGGTGCACTTTAAAAGCATCAAAAATATGTGAAGGCATGTGCTTGTGTCACAAAACATTATAGCTATGCTCATTTGAGCCTCTTGACATACTATGAGGAGAGCCTCCTAGAACGTATTTCCTAAGAGGTTACACGTATTTGTATAACCACATTATTTGTTCTATGAGCACTAAGACAACCTTGAGATTCACCCCTGCATGAGGGTTCAATCTTACCTATCATGCAAAATCTGAGAGTGGTCATTGTAAAGAGATGACCAACTAACTTTAAATAGAATATGATGGGTCATGACCCAAAAGGCCTCCAAGGGTTCATTGTGTTGAGATTTTCCCACTTCATCTACTGGTTTCTCCTTAAAGGGGTCCTAAAAAACTCCTTCAAATATTTTCCCTTTCTTTTCAAGTTCATTACCTTACTAGAGAGAGAAAGAAAGAGAGAGAGCGAGAGAGAGAGAGAGAGAGAGAGAGAGAGAGAGAGAGAGGGAGAGAGAGAGAGAGAGAGAGAGAGAGAGAGAGAGAGAGAGAA
>SZWC01042668.1:0-10138 GCA_023375785.1 Penium margaritaceum
GTGTTCAAGTATCTTTGTTGATGCGAGCTTGTCGCCCGGTGCCTCTCATCGCACTGCATGTCGTCCCGGCGGGCAACGATGGGGGTGAAGGATTTGCAGAGCCCGAGGGTTCCGCCATTAGGTTGGCCGCCAAGGTCGTTGGTGCTGCGCCATTCCTCGTGAAAGCTGCCATTGCTGCCTGGTTAGCCCAAAGAGTGTTGTTTGCGTGCCGCTCATCCTCCGTCGCCGGAGTCTTTAGCGGTTACTGCTGCTGGTAGTCGGGTGCGCTTGCTCCGTTCACCGTTGTCCTTGCAAGGTCTACAAACTTCTGAATGGTGGAGATGCGCTGAAGACTCGAGTGAACTTCTTGCATGGTAGTTACTGTGTCGGTTGCCCCTCCAATGCCACTGCGTTATGATACGAAGTATTACATTGGGTGGAACGTGGATGGTTCATATGGATGTTGTGCGGTCCAGTAGACAATTTGAGGAAATAGGACAAATGGATAATTTGTATTAAGCAGTAAGTTTACTTTGATGACAAGTGTTGAAGAAATTGAGCATAGATATGTATACAATGACACGAATCAAAGTGAGGTTCGAGCCGAGCGATGCGTGCGAGGTCGCGCCGTGAGTGGCTGCTTTGCGAAGCTCCACCGAGAAGCCAGGGGGCTTCGAGAATATTGAGGCACGGTTTACATGGATCCAGCGCCATCCAGAAGTTGACAGAACAGTATCAGAATATCGATACAATTTGCGACACATCTGTCGACCACTCTAGAATGAGGTCGAAGTTGTCAGAACCTTCTAGAGTGGGACACACGAGGTTGGGGCAGGTAGCCAAAATGTCCTCGGCCGATTGGCATTGAATGTCCGAGGTTGACGCGCGGAGGGCCACAAATGTAAGGACAGAAATGTCCACTTGTGGAGTTTAGGGGCTTGTGTATGTCAGGGTTGTAACAATTTCGGTCAACTTCTTGACTGCCATCGACTATTCTAAAACTGCCGCTTGATATCATCGGAACTTGCCGTCTTCTCAGCGGAGTTGTCTGTAGAGCGAATTTACGACACGGAATCGCACGCATGGTTCAACTTGAGTGCCCAAGACCCCAAGTATGCGTCATTCTTGAATCGGCTATTGCACATAATTGCACATCAGTTCTGACACTCGTCACTGGTACAAGATTACTGTTAGGTATAGTTTATCAATTGTTTTCTAGGATCATTTTGTGCCTTCCACCCCATCCTTCTGAACCATCCACGCTCAAATTGGCGTAACATTATGTTTCAAGAGGTGTGATAAAAAAGACAGGTTTTAATAAACAGTGCAATTGAAGGAGAAATGAATGATATTTTGAATGAATTTAATTATACATGTATTTTTGTCGTCACATCTTGCATGCAAATTATGGTATCCAGTTTTTGCTTACCCTCTAGGTTATGATTACATCTGGAGCAGCAAGATTCTAAAAAGGATAAAATTACGTGAGGTTCTTGTGTCGAGCGGAAACCCCGATTCTCAAAGCGCTTTTACGTCGAATGCCTTTCTGTGACATTTTCATGGTCGTTCGGAGGATGCGTTTGGAGGAAATGTTGCGAGTGTAGAATCGATGGTGGTGTTTTTGGATCATATCTTTGTAGTTGTCTCTGCGCAGATGTTTTCGTTTACTACATAAATCGACGCAAGTTGTCCATAATCCATCCTTCTTTCTCTGCTGCTATTTTTTTCATTTACTACATCGGTGCGAAGTCCGGTGGTGTGGTCCAGTGGAGCCAACGCACGCTGAGGTCTACTCGCAGTTCGCTGGAGCCTTCTCTCTCCGGTGACGTGCTCAGCTCCATCGGCAGGCCTCCTCGGCGGTCGTGCTGCCGACGGTCAGTGTCACCGCAGTTGCTGTCTGCATGCGCCCTGCGCATCCCTTCGCGTCTGTGTCGTCATGCTCTGCCTAGGGTCCATTTTGCATGTTGCATGGCCTTGTTTGGCATCATGGACCATTGTAGGCACTACCTGGGTTTGGGCAGCCATAACTCCTTGCTACTGTTTTTCTAGCTGTTTCTGACCGCACGACTGCGTTCGCAGCATTGGTATTATGGTATGGTCCAGTTTTCAGGCAAAACAGGCGACGCCCGGGTTTTGGGCTGTCGCTGTCTGGTGGGGCTCACCGAGAAAACCCTGCCTGCCAGAGAATAGGCCTATTTCCTGATTGGCTGGTTAGTTGAGTAACAAGCTCTACAGAGCTGGGGGGGGGCTAGAACTTGGACGGGTCTCCCATTGTTGCTCATTCTTCATTCCTAACCAGTTGCTTTCAGTTTTCAGCTGCTTTCTGACGCTAACTCTGGCGCGTGCGTTTCAGAGTAACAAACCCTGAGCTTCCAGACTTATACTCTAGAGCAGCAGACTGAGGGGGTAACCGACTTAAGCAACAAGCGTGGAAGCCCACACGCTACATCAACAACGCTGCTGCCCCAACCTGCTGCCTAGGTTTTCCAGCTTGGTATCAGAGCGCCGGGGTTCGACACCCATTGTGGACACCGGGGGCGGGTCCATTCCTGTGTGGGAGGAATGTAGCGCGAGGTGTGCCACGTGGCTCGAACGTGGGTCCTGGCCTGTGGGCAACGGATGGGATGAGTTGAGGGTCGGAGACTCTCAACTACCGCGGTTTTGGCCCAGTGGGCCAAGCTTCCCATCTGTTTGTTACATTTGGTATCAGAGCGCCGGGGTTGGAGTCCGACGTGCGGACGCCGAGGACGGCTCACTCCTATCGGGGGGGAGTGTAGCGCGCGACCGGTCTGACGTGGCTCGCACGGGGTCCTTGGCCTGTGGGCGAGCGGAAGGGATGGTTTGAAGGTTGGAGACCCTCAAGCAACGCGGTTTTGGCCTAGTTGGCCAAGGGTTCCGTTCGTTCCGCTACATTGGTATTAGATTGCCGGGGTTCGACACCCATTGTGGACACCGGGGGCGGGTCCATTCCTGTGTGGGAGGAATGTAGCGCGAGGTGTGCCACGTGGCTCGAACGTGGATCCCGGCCTGTGGGCGACGGATGCGATGAGTTTAAGGTCGGAGACTCTCAACTACCGCGGTTTTGGCCTAGTGGGCCAAGCTTCCCATCCATTTGTTACATTTGGTATCAAAGCTAGAGCATAGCAGCAGCAGCAGAAGACTGGCGAACAGGTGCCAGACAACACCGGCGGACCCCCATACGCACTGACCCCCACTTGTGACGCGAGGAGGTGAGCGGCAGGCGGCGTCCGACATCTGCGGGTGACGACGCACGCGACAACGTCACCTAGGTGTAGTGAGTGGCACCAGCACGCAGCAGCAACAACCTACAACAGTGGCAGCCGCAGGCAACGGCAGCGAGCACCGGGAACAGCAGCCAGCAGCAGCTGTGTGCAATAGCCGTAGCAGGGAGAAACAGCAGCTCGCAGCAGCCCGCAGCAGCAGCAGCTCGCAATAGCAGCAGCGCGCAGCAGCAGCTCGCAGAAGTAGCTCGCAACAACAGCAGCTGCAGCTGCAACTGCAACAGCAACAGCAGTAGTAGCAGTAGTAGTAGCAGCAACAACAGCAGTAGTAGCAGCAACAGCAACAGCAGCAGCGGTTGTAGCAATAGTAGCAGCAGTAGCAGCAACGACGGCCCCAACAACCGCCGCTGCTGACGTCAGCACCCCTCTCCTGACGTCACTACTAACGTCACTACTGACATCATCAATACCAAAAAAAAGGGAAGAGGGAGGCGAAGAAAGGAAAGGGGGAAGACCAAAGGGGTGGGTAGAATCCCCACCGCCCCGAGCCACTGCTGATATCGACAACACAAAGACATAGAAAAAACAAGGGACACCAAACTATGGCTGGTAGCCCAGGCGAGGAGGGGTCCTCCTCTGTTGGGGGAACCCCCACCCCCCCTTTTCTGCAACGACTGCAGCAGCAATAGCAACAGCAGCAGCAACTGACGCCGCCGCCGTCGTAGAAGTAGTAGCAGCATCAACAACAGCTGCAGCAGCAACAACAGCGGCAGCAGCAGTAGTAGCAGCAGCAACAACAGTAGCAGCAGCAGCAACAGTAGCAGCAGCAACAGTTGCAACAGCAACAACAGTAGCAATAGCAGCAGCAACAGCAGCAGCACCAGGCCATTGGTGTTGTTGGCGGCAACCCTGATCCCCTGGTCGCTCTTTAGGAACAGCTCACTGCCTTGACGTAGGAGCTGACAGCGCTGTAGCCAGTAGCCTCCCAGACTGCCACCAGTGCGCCGCCGTCGTTCGTCCCTCTAGGGCACGCTAGCCCAGCTGTGTCTGCTTCCACATACTACCTGGCACAGCAGCTGACTTAGCGCCAGCGGTAGACAGTGACCTCCGTCCTTGGCCCCACTCTGGGTGCTGGCCGCAGGCAGAAGGACTTTGAGATGCCGCCGTCGCCGCTTCAGGCCGGCGAGCAGTTTCTGAGGTGGGAACTGAGCTTCCGGATCTGGGCACAAGGTGAGGGCTTGTGGGCATACTATACCCTCCCTTACGACTCCACCCAGGCCAACTAGCTGTATGACGTAGGTCACGCCGTCCGTGCCCTCGTCCCAGTCGCCCCTCCAGCTTCTCGCCCGGCCGTAGAGCCTTTCCTCGGCGACTTCACCTCTGACGACATCCCAGACCTTGCTGCCGCATGGCACGTCCTTACCAGGCCCCATCGCCTGTCCAGCGACGCTGAGATCAGTCGTCTGCTCCGGGAGTTGAACTCCCTGCACATGGGGGGGACCGAGATAGTCACTGCCTACTGGCAGCGGGCGGAGGACATCCTTCGTTGTCTTGGCAAATTTGCTCCACCTCCTCTGTCAGTGCTCCTTACCATCAAGCGCGGTGCCACCAGCGTGTACGCAGATGTCTTCGTGCACTACCCCCTAGACGTCCTCTTCACCATGGCGGCCCAGGGCACCCTTATGCCCTGGGCATACAAGCTCTTCCTCCGTATTGAGAAAGCTCACCAGGAGTCCGAGCTCCATCGCACCTGCCATCGCCTCCCCTGTCGTTGCCTCCGTGGCCATCGCCTCCCCCACCGCAGCTACCTCATCGCCTTCGGGGAAGAAGAAGAAAAGCCGGAACTAGAAAGGCAAAGGTCCACCACAATAGCAGCGGCAGCAGTTGTCGACCGGGTCCAGCGGTGGTGGCTCGGTCTGCCACAACTGTGGCCAGCCCGGGCACGGGTGGTACACGTGCCCTCTCCCGATGGTCGAGGCGCGCGTCATCGCCACCATGCATCGCCAGCGGGAGCGCCGTCTCGCCTCTGCCACCGTCGCCGCTGCTGGCCATGACACTCCGGCCTCGTCCTGTAGCTTTGCCACTCCGACAGCTCCGCCTGTCCCGCAAATACCCGCGCCACAGTAGTACTACCCATAGCAGTACTTTCCACAGCCGTTGGCGCCTTCGCTTCCTTTGCCGACTCAGTCCTCCTACTACCCGGGCTCCGGCGCCGTCACTCCGCACTCCGTCTATACTCCCGGGCTGTCCTCCCATAAGTGTCAGCTGGAGCAGTTGATTGCGCTCCAGCTTGGCCTGCCTCGCCCTCCTCCCCAGGGAAGTGCGAGTTGCGTCACCTCCTGCCCTCCTGCCCAGCCCTGCATGACTAAGACTGAGCTGCGATCGTGTACCATTTCTTCATCTGTCTCTTCCTCACCCGTGGTCTCCTCCAACCACCCTCCTTGACGACATTACGTGGCTTGACGATTGGCAATCTCGCTTCGCGCCTCCTTCCACCGTATCCGAGTCCCTCGCTTGCTGCCATGTGACCGTTAGCGATCCGGCAACCCCTGTCCAGGACCCTGCTGACACCTGGATCATCGACTCCGGGGCCACGCATCACATGACGATCTCGCGTAAGGCCTTCAGTATGCTCGGTCCTATGGGCGATGTCTCCGGTGTCCGCACGGGTTCCGGACAAGTGTTGCCTGTCCGTGGTGTCGGCGTCGTTCGTTTCCGTGGTCCTGCCTGTGACGTCTTTCTGACCGATGTCCTCTTCGTCCCTGGTCTCGAGCTCAGCCTCCTGTCCGTGACTGCCCTTGATCGCATGAGCATGGACGTTGTGCACTCGCATGGTGTCGGCATTGTGTCGTTGCGTCCTTCTGGTCTTGTCGTACTGCACGCCACCGCCCGTGGCAACCTGTGTCATGTTCCTCGCCTCTCCTCTTCTCCTCCCGTCTCCTCCCCGTCGGCCGCCACAGGCCATGTGTTTGTCACCAGTACGCTTTCTCCTCAGCACACCCGCCTTTTGCACCGCCGCCTTTGCCATGTCCACTTTGCCGCCGTAGAGAGCATGCTCCGCACCCAGCCGGCCAAGGGTCTTGATCCGAATGTTTTCCCTCTCCC
Source organism: Penium margaritaceum (assembly GCA_023375785.1). NCBI lineage: Eukaryota > Viridiplantae > Streptophyta > Zygnematophyceae > Desmidiales > Peniaceae > Penium > Penium margaritaceum. Next base: position 6,327 of record SZWC01042668.1, read on the forward strand.
GTGCCCTACTGAGTTCATTGACTGCGCTCAGGGGAAGATGCACCGGTCCACGTATCCCTTGTCTTCCTCCCGTGCATCCGCCCCTCTCGACCTTGTCTACTCGGACGTCATGGGCCCTCTTCCCACCAAGTCCGTCAGTGAGCATGGCCGCTATGTCCTCACCCTTACGAACGACTATTCTTGCTACCGCTGGGTCTTCTGCCTCCGGCAGAAAAGCGATGTCGCCCAAGCCATTCAGGACTGGCTTGTCCTCGCGGAGCGCGAGTGTGGTCACTCTCTTTGCTGCTTTTGCTCCGATCACGGTGGAGAGTACATGGTTGAGGCCACGACCTTTCTCGCCTCCTGCGGGATCCACCATGAGATGTCTGCGTCCTATACGCCCGCCCAGAACGACGTCTTCGAACGGTGGAACCGTACCATGGCCGACGCCGTCCGCACCATGCGGGTCGAATCCGGTCTCTCCGATGGCTTCTATTTTGAAGCCATGGCCTACATGACCTGGGTCTGGAACCGGATTCCCCATGGTCCCCTTCCCCGCTACTTCACGCCATACCAGCACTGGTGCGGTGAGCGCGCTGACCTCCGCCCGGCTCACGTCTGGGACTATGTGGCCATTGTGTGGCTGCTCGCCCCACAGCAGGGCGGCAAGCTTGCCCCCTGCGGATGCCCCTGCACCTTCCTCGATGTGTCTCATCCGTCCAAGGCCTAGCGCTTCTGGGACCCATCCCGACATTGCATCGTCGAGTCCCGCGATGCCCTCTTCTTTGAGGACGTGTTTCCCCGTGACCTCATCCACTCCGGCTCGTCTGTATCCCTCCTGTCGCGTGGGGGAGTAGTGAGTCCGTCCTCCTTCCTGTCGCTTCCAGGTGACACATCACTCCGTCCCTCTGAGCCGGTAGCCCCGCTCGCGTCCTCTAGCCCCCTCGGGCCAACAGTCCCAGTCGTGTCCGCTGGCTCCTCCAGGCCAGCAATCTCAGCCGCGTCCGCTGGCCCCTCCGAGCCAGCTGCCCCCGTCGCGTCCGCTGGCCCCTCCGGACCAGCTGCCCTTGTCGCGTCCACTAGCCCCTCCGAGTCAGCTGCCCCCGTCGCGTCCGCTGGCCCCTATGGACCAGCTGCCCCAGTCGCGTCCGCCGGCCCCTCCGGGCAAGCAGTCCCAGCCGCGTCCGCAGGCCCCTCTGAGCGAGCCGCCCCCGTCGTGTCCGCTGACCCCTCCAGACCAGCTACCCCAGTCGCTTCCGATGGTCCCTCCGGGCCGACAGCCCCAGTCGCGTCCACCGGCCCCTCTGGGCATGCAGCTCTTGCCGCGTCCGCTGGCCCCTCCGGACCAGCTGCCCCAGTCACATCCGCTGGCCCCTCCGGGTCGGCAGCCCCAGCCGCGTCCGCTGGCTCCCCCGGGCCAGTAGCCCCGTCCGCCTCCGTTGGCCCATCGGACTCAAGGCCATCTCCTGCCCGACCGCGCTACACACGCGGCCCAGGCGGCAGCCTCTGACCTCGGCCGACAGTGAGCGCGCAGATCGTCGCATCGCGTCCCTTGGCGCCTCGACCCCCTGTGGCTCCACGTGTCTTCTCCACTCCCACGGTCGTGAGTGGGGACCCTAGCACGAAGGCTATCGACCTGACCACTTCGGCCATCATCGCAGATTTTCACCCGGGCTCTGCATTGGGCTACGCCATGCTTCATCACGAGCATCGGCATGCTGTCGTGGCTGCACTTGCCTGCATCCCACGTGGAGCTCGCGATGCACACGCCCTCTCAGTCCGGTCCACAGCACACCTGGAGGACCCTGCCACCCTACGTGAGGCTTGAGCCTCTCCTGAGGCCGCACATTGGGATGCTTCCTGCGCCGAGGAGCTCGTTGCTATCCAGCAGCACCACGTGTATGACCTCGTCGACCTCCCTCTAGGTCGGAAGACCATTGGTGCCAAGTGGGTCTTTCGGCGCAAGTTGAAGCGTGACGGATCCTTGGACAAGTACAAGGCCTGCCTCACAGCAAAGGGATTTGCTCGGGTCCCTGGGGTCGATTACGACCAGACTTTCGCCCCAGTCGGTCGGTTCTCCACTAGGCGGGCGCTCTTCAGCTTGGTTGCCCAGCATGGGTGGGAGCTGCATCAGATGGACGTGAGGAATGCATTCCTCCATGGCTCACTGGAGGGTGAGGAGCTTTACATGGTGTAGCCCCTAGGCTTCGACGACGGAACTGGGAGAGTTTGGTGGCTGCGGAAGGCCCTCTATGGCCTGAAGCAATCGCCTCGGTGCTGGAACTAGGAGATCAGCAGCACGCTTCTCCATAGAACCGCTGACCCCGCACTATGCGTCAGCCCGCGAGGTCAGACCTTCACCGCAGTTCTGGTCTACGTCGATGATCTCCTCATTGCGTCTCCAGACACGGCTGCCATCCAGCGTGTCAAGGACTTGCTACACGCCGCCTACCAGATGAAGGATCTCGGGTCTGCCCAAGTCTTCCTGGGCATGGAGCTCCAGCATGATCGCTCCTAGGGCATCCTGTACGTTCACCAGGCTCCCTATGTGCAGACCCTGTCCATTCGCTTCGCCGAGGACCTGCCCCTCGTACCTAGTGCATCTTCACCCATGTCACCCGATGGCCAGGTGAAGCTGAAGAGTCTTGACCCAGCTGTTGTGGGGGAGCCAGTTGATATGACCACGTATTTGCGGATCATCGAGTCACTGATGTTCGTGGCGACGACGACGCGTCCAGATATTGCGTTCGTCGTCAACCTCCTGGCCCAGTTCTCTGAGGAGCCGCGTCACCTCCACTTCGAGGCCACGATCTGAGTGTTGCGCAATGTCATATCGACCCCTCGACGAGGTCTCATGTTCCGCCGCCAGCCGTCCGTCGTCGCAGTGGGCTGCACCGACAGTGACTAGGCCGGCAGTCCAGACGGTAAGAGTCGCACGGGCTCGATCTTTCTGATCGGTAGCACAGCTGTGTCCTGGTGCAGTGGCAAGCAAGGGTGCATTGGACGCAGCACTACTGAGGCTGAGTACGTGGCCCTTGGCTCAGGCGCGTGTGAGAGTGTGTGGTTGCGTCGTCTGTTGTGCGAGTTGCATCAGTTTGTGGCATCCATCACCTTGCATTGTGACAATGACAGTGCCATGGCCATTGCCGACAATGACGGTGTGCATCACACACGCACAAAGCACATCAATGTTGAGTATCACTATGTGCGTTCGTTGTTGCATGACGGCAGCATCAGCATCGTGTGGGTTGCGACAGCACGGCAGTTGGCTGACTTCCTGACCAAGTCACTGAAGCGGGACTTGTTCAAGAATGCTCTGAGTTCAGTCGGCGTGTGTCCGTGAGTTTCCCTCTTTGTCTCTGCCTATGTCTCTGCGTGCCCTGGGGGAGTCTGGATGTTGACCGTGTCTCTGCCCGCCCATGTGCACTATGCTTGTGATTCATGGGGGAGTGTTGGTTTTTTTGCGCATCTCTCATCGTGCTTTGTTGTGTCCTCCCGGCTTGTGTACATCGGCATGCAGATGACTGACGGTGAGACTCGACGCTGATGGAGTGTCGTCCGGTGGAGTCGACGCACGCTGAGGTCTACTCGTAGTTCGCTAGAGCCTCCTCTCTCCGGCGACGTGCTCAGCTCCATCGGCAGGCCTCCTCGGCGGTCGTGTTGCCGGTGGTCAATGTCACCGTAGTTGCTGTCTGCATGCGCCCAGCGCGTTCCTTCGCGTCTGCGTCGTCATGCTCTGCCTAGGGTCCTTGTTGCATGTTGCATGGCCCTATTAGGCATCATGGACCATCGTAGGCACTGCCTGGGTTCGGACAGCCATAACTCCTTACTAC
>SZWC01042671.1:0-10136 GCA_023375785.1 Penium margaritaceum
GCATAGAGAGAGGTTTAAAATATTCTTGATGTCCATCGACTAAGCAAGCCAAGGTCAAAGATGATACGTTGAATAGAAGTATTGAGATTTTTCCCAATCTTAGTGCTTACTTCCAACGTGCAATGTAAGTCGTTGGCTTACTAAGTCAACGGAGATACCGGTGTTTAAAAAACCATTTTAAACTTTTTGACTTTTCATTTGAGTGATTCGGACCATCCATTCATTCAAGTTTACTGAGTTTACGACCATTGTTGTTCAAGTGATGTTCAGATGTGTCCAACTATGAAAGCTAGAAATAAACGCATGCAAACAATTTTCTTTGTCAGTTTTCCATATTCCAAGAGGGTGCTTTTGTGCAATGTCATTGGCAACTAGAAAAACTAGCCCATCTACCGTTGATTCATAGTATTTTTTACGGATATCTGATCCGTTTTGACTTTCTCAAAAACGTATTTTACATGTGGAAAAAGGTTGGGAGACAAAAGTTCCCCTTCACTGAAAGGGAGCCTCTAAGGTCCCACTTCCACGAGGCTTGGGAGGTGTGTGGACCTTAATAAATAAAAAAAAAAACCTTGAATGTTACGAGGGGGTGTGCCAAAAAGTATTTAGATTGACAAATTTGAGGAATTTTTTAGGTGTGAGGCAAAACACCGTGAGTCCACACTCGAGTGGTGAAATAAAAAATGTAGCTGATATATGTCATAACGCTTTGGGCTAGGTATGGGGTCGCACTTTTTCTTTGATCAAAAGAACCTTGAAAATTTGTTTGAAAACTTAAATGGGCAAACCTATCCAAGCTACGCTGTTTGCAAACCGTTGTGACGACAAGCGACAAGAGAAAATCGTGACAAAGGAAGGTGCCTGTTTTGACAACTCAAGTCCTTGCGATGACGATATTGCGTTAGTTTCTACTTTATGCCACGATCTTACACCAATATCAAGACCTGCCAGCATGATTGTCACCAACCAGATAGCCTGATCTAGCGGAAGAAGCAAGTGAATAATTTACACAGACTTCGCATCGTTGGACAACCATATGTGGCTCATTTTGGTTATGCGATCCTTCCCACAGACTTCGCATCATCGAAAGACCTTGAGCAAACGTGACCCAAAAATTACCAAAGCAAACGGTTTGCTGATTTTGTGGTTCGCCGATTAGGTGGTGCGTCGATATTGTGTCTCATTGAACACATTTTCACATTGCACTTGTTCACTTAGTACACAGGATATGTTGCTCTCCTAAGCAACTTACTCGTGGCTATCTGTCCAACAAACAGCTAATAAAGAGAGCTTATCTCCACGCTCTAACGTATCTCCTGGCCCCAAACTAGGGCACAACGCCTTGCTAGGCCGTCAAGGCCATCCACGCAAGGGTCTCGGCGCAACCATCATCTTCAGTGATGGAATGCCTTCAGGACGTCAAGGCTACCTCCTCACCAGGCTAGCAGCACCTGCCAGGTGTCAGAGGATTCTGGCTGGTCTTGGCACGGCCACCAAGTAATGGTAGACTGGCCACCAGCAAACATGTCATCCTCCTCCCAGGCCAGCAGGTAGAGCCAGGCTTACAGGGGCCTTGGAGGGATCTCCAGCATGAACCTCCACCCACGTTGGCAGGTAGAGACAGGCTTATAGGAGCCTTGGAGGGATCTCTAGTAGTGTCCTTCATCCAGGCTACCAGCAGAGCCAGGCTTACAAGGGCCTTGGAGGGATCTCTAGTAGCCCCTTGGTCAAAGGTGCTCCAGTGCTAAGGCGTGGAGACTTGCACTTGATATGGTGTAGCCATTGAAGACTAGCTATTAAAGATCAACCACTGAAGATAGTTGAGTGTGCCAGGGCCGCCGCCTTTTATACTTGTGGCCTGGCAAGTTTATTGTCTTGGTGGTGGTCGGAGAGGCTTCCTTTGGTGAACGGTGAAGTTTCACCGTAACCGTGGTTTGTGCACCACAACTCACCACATGGCTTTGTAGATGCAAGCCATCACTATGTCCATGATCCTCAGATCTTGTGGCGTCTCGTGAATTAGTAAGAGCCGTTTATCACCGTAGCCATAATGATTACATCTCAACGGTCCTTTCAGATGAAGATGAACCGTTGATGTCTGGAACCCTGGCTTGAAGAAACTTCCTCCGTAGGGAAGCTTCCTCTCTGTGGAATTTTTCTCTCCACCTTGGTTGACCACTGGCTTAAACCTGAGCCATAGGGAAGCTTCCTTTGGAAGGAAGCTTCCCTATGGCTTCGGTGCAGCTTCTTCATAAGCTGCTTCTCTCAAAGGATTTGTTCCTGCTCCGTTTTTGCTACCACATGATCACATGTGGTCCGTGGATTACCATCACCGTGAAGCTTGCACCAGAGCTCTCCATGTAGGTTGTCCACATGGCGATGAGAGAGACACGCTGAGTCGTGCCTCTGGACTGCCGGTGCAGGGTGGTCCCCACGTTTTGCCCTCACACTGGTCCATGAGTCAACTTGAGTCAGGTGTGGTCTCACCTGACCATCAAGCCTGTGCAACATTGCACAGGCCTCTGCTCCAGAAGGCATGCGTTGTCCTCGTGCGCATGCTTTCAAAAAAGTCTCTTTTCAGTCCCTTAAAGGGACTTTTTTACCAGAGAAAATCTAGGCTTCTCATGAAAGAAAATCTGTGTCGAGCCGCACCCGGTAAATTCATAGAAAACCCATAAATTCTTCTTCGAGTCTCTGATTGGAGTTTTGTCTGCGCCATGCCGAAGCACGAGATTAGCGCAGTTATTGGTCACTCCAACACTCCCTCTCGATAATTGCGTTGATGAAACTGGCGTTTGGAGACCTTGGTCGAGGAGAAATTACACGAATGACGAGGCCTTTGGAAATTTATGACTCTTATTGGATGTAGAAGTCTCTCCAAAAACATTGTCGGTGGTTTTGTTGCTCAAACGTTTCAGCAGCACTTTTTTCTTCTTTGGTTTTGGCTTCTCTGGGGCTGTCTGGAGTGATTTTCTGGTCATGGAGCTTGTAGATGACTCCACAAAAGTTTTTTTAGTGAGGTTGAAGTCACCTCACCACTTCAACGGATGTGGTTGCTTGTGGCTGAAGCAACCCCTCTCAGCCGTTTTCACCGTGCTGCTTATGCACCACCATGCATGAGTTTGGGTTGTCCCAAGTGAGGTTGCGACTGCATGTCTGGACTGCCTTTGGGACCACCTATTGGGACCGCTTCTAGGACTGCTGTCGTGAGCACTCCCACATGAGAGTACAAAAGGCCGCCGGCTCTAGTGATACCTCAACTTCACTGGCTGCTCGCCCTGTCGTCTTAGGCTTTTGTCCTCGAAGTTGTCTACTCTGCTTCTCCACCTCCTTGGAAATTTAGGAGGTCTTGCTAAAGGCTGGTGCCATGGATAAGGCACATCCGGTGCCCTTCCAGCCCTCCACGACCATTTGTTGGTCATTTTTCCGTCAGTTTATCGCAGCTAGGGCGTTTCTGTCACTAGTAGACAGCTATCTTGGCTATTCCGTTGCGTCACATGGGATGTGGCCGTTGCCAATCCCACTGGTGCTGTTTTTTGGGTGGGACAACCGACTCCATTGCGTCCCACTTAATACCGCCGTTCTTGGTCGCGGCCTTGCGTGCTGGCTGTGGCCTTCGCTATTCCGCCGTTTTCCTCCGGCAAATTTGGAGCTCACTCCTCGCCGACCAGTTCGTCGCTCCTTGCCATTCATTTTTCCCCTTTTTAAAAACTCTGGCTCGGACGCCTGCTCGCGTCCAGTTTGTTGGGCTTGCCTCGCCAGCTCCTCGTGGCGAGCGAGGAGGCTGTGCGAATTCGTTGCGACCAGCCTTTTCCCCTTATTCCCTTTTTTTCTCGCTCGCCCTGGTCAGCTCGCTTCTTAGCCTTCTCCCCTTGCTTTCCGCCACCTGTCGGGGGCTTTGCGAGGGCCCTATCGTCGTGGCCGTTGGCTTACCGCGGCGGAGCCTACTGCTGCGGCAGAGCCTTGCCGTGGTCAAGCCTGCCATCACGGCAGGTTCTGCTGACTAGACTCGCCGTCGCGGCGAGCTAGTGCGAGGTCCTACGTGGACCTCTCCTCTCCCCCTCGCTGCAGAAGTCCTGTTTCACTCACAGGAGCTATTAATTCCACCTCCCACCTATTTTTTTCTCCTGGAGGTCCTGTTTTGCTCGTGCAAGCGAGCGATTCCTCCTCCTCCTCCACTTGTTTTTTGGCTTAATCGCCCGGCTGCCCCTTCCAGACGCATTCGGTGTGAGCTTAAAAAAAGTGGACTGCTTCAGGACAAAAATCTTAACTGACCCTTTTCAGTCCCAACAGAGCAGAAAAAAGTGAGCTACTTCCCAGAAACATCCACGTTTCGCTCGTTTGGCTTTGTTGCTCTCCCACTGCTCCAAACGTGCAATATACAGGCAGTTGCTTCCGCTTCTTGATGTCGATGGAGGCTGCTCCAAGTGATGATATCACCACTCCTGTCGTTGAAAATGGTCAGGTTCACTTTTGTAAAACACCTGCGATAAATGTTGATGTAGATTGTTATAGCAATAACTACTGCCAGCCGCTCCTCAATGCTTGCAGACTGCCACTCTGTTGTCTTTGTTGATGGAGCGACCTTGCTTCAAATGTTTTGCTTTGTTGAAATATCTTAGAGAGATTGTTGCTCACTCCGGCCTCCTCCCCCTCATTAGTGAAGGCCTAGTTCATTGCAATGGCGCTCACAGGCCACGCAAGCCTGCTGCCACACTTGATGAAAATGCAAGGATCTCCACTGGCTCCATGTCTGTAGAATATTGCTTTGTCAGGCATGCCACCTCCACGAGGTGTGGTTATTGCAACCACCTGCCGACACGGCAGGAACGCCGGTTGTGGAGCAGAGCTCCACCACGCATGCCACCTACAAAGGGTAAGCTTACTACAGCCACCTGCCGACATGACAGGAACGTTGGTTGTGGAGCAGAGCCCCACCACACATGCCACCTGATTTAAGGTGGGCTTATTGCAACCGTCTGCCGATATGGCAAGAAGTTTGTTCAAGGAGTATAGCTCCATCGCGCATGCCACCTGCCAAGAGGTGGGCTTACTGTAACAACCTACCAACATAGCAGGATATTATCTTGGCTCCTCTGCCTAAATTGCTTGAAGGCCCGATAACCTTCCTCTCCCCTTGGGCATCACACGCCCCTTCTTGCCGGTGCACTGTCGCATCGGCTCACGAGTGCTGCTGTTCACTTATATGCAATCATCGTAGTCACTTCGATGGAGAGGTTGCCATGGCTTCTCCCAGCCACAAATTTAACTTGGATATTCTGCTTCTGCAGCTTTGCATGAAGCACTAGATTCAAAAGACAAATGATCCGGATCTCTTCCAACATCATGGAGGTCGTCCTTTCCATCCTCCCCCTCTTTTGCAAAGGTCATAACAGAGATGGTCACATAGCTGAGTAGAGCCTCATTTCTCCGCATACATCCTCCAGACTATGGTGTTGTCACATAGCCATGAGGTTTATCGGCTATTGTAGGCTGTTGCCAAGAGTCTTCTTGATGTTAGTAGCTGCAAGTGCTGCTTTCAGTGCTACGTGTTGGGGAGTTCTCCTTCAATAGGAGCTCTTCTTCCCTCACAACTCCTAAATGTTTTTTTACACGCTCTCCTCCTTTTGCTTCCTCCTCTTCTTCTTCCAATGCTTCCCTATACATAGTAGACACAGGGAAATACAGATGCAAAAGGCTGAAGCTGAGTAACTAATGAAGCACTAAGCATCCTTGCAGACGTAGAGATGCCGTTACCGCCAACGGTGGTGAGCTGACTTGCTTTTGCCACCATGTTGTTTGTTGTTTTCAACTACATAGTCTGTTGTTTCACGTGTGCTTGTGTCTTACTACTGTTGAAATTGTGTATACTGAAGCTGAAACCACACCATTTTCTGTTGAAGTTGTGCAATATGGACGGCCTAAGCTGCATATGACAGTTGCAATTGCTGCATGTGAGATGTTTGTGCGGCATGCATCAGCTGCTCTTGTTGACAGAGGAGCTCTTGAGCTCCCACCTGTTGCCTCAACACCTCCCTCTCGTGCTCCACAGCTTGACGAGCTACGGCTTCTTGTTGTGCCATGCGTTACGCCTCATGTGCCAAGCGTTGCACTTCTGCTGCTTGGCGTTGTGCGTGGTCTGCGACATGGCGTCCTTGATCCTAACCCATACGAAGACCATGCAAAACAGAGTTCTCATCGAGAGCAAGAGAGCCTGCCCTCTGATCCTCCACCTCCATGTTGCTCATGGTCTCTTGATGCTTATGTCTTATACAGGTCGAACGTCGCGAAGGGCCGGTCGGGCTTACATGCAAAGGAGAAGGCGTTCGTCTCTCCTCCTCGAGCTCATACAAGGATGGTGAAAGACTGCTTCACCAATCCACACTGCTACTGTTGTAGCTGTTGATGCTACTGTTGCTATAGTTGCACTAGCTTGACATACAGCCTACAACTTTGATACCATGCTGGGTTTTGTAGTGGGGCACATGCAGGAACGACCAGTGCCTCACTGCAGAGCCTTTACTACAGCAGGAGGGTCCTTGCTGCTCCATGATCTTTTTGTGTGTCCAGCAAACATAGCGGAAGTGAAAATGTGGAATAGAATCTTGTTAAAAGTACAAAGTACAAGTAAAAGATCTGTCCAACGAACAGCGGCTAAAGAGAGCTTAGCTCCATGCTCTGATGTATCTCCTGGCCCCAAACTAGGGCGCAACGCCTTGCTAGGCTGTCAAGGCCTTCCATGCAAGGGTCTCGGTGCAACCATCATCTCCAGTGATGGGAGGCCTTTAGAATGTCAAGGCCACCTCCTCGCCAGGCTGGCAGCACCTGCCAGGCTTACTAGGTCGTCAGAGGATTCTGGCTGGTCTTGGCACGGCCGCCAAGTTGTGGTAGACTAGCCACCAACAAACATATCGCCCTCCTCCTAGGCTGGTAGGCAGAGCCAGGCTTACAGGGGCCTTGGAGGGATCTCCAACATGAACCTCCACCCAGGCTGGTAGGCAGAACCAGGCTTATAGGGGCCTTGGAGGGATCTCTAGTAGCGCCTTGGTCAAAGGTGCTCCAGTGCTAAGGCGTGGAGCCTTGCACTTGATATGGCGTAGCCATTGAAGACTGGCTACTGAAGATCAATCATTGAAGATAGTTGAGTGTGCTAGGGCCGCCGCCTTTTATACTTGTGGCCCTGGCAAGTTGACTGTCTTGGTGGTGGTCGTAGAAGCTTCCTTTGGTGCACGGTGAAGTTTCACCATAACTATGGTTTGTACACCACAACTCACCACGTGGCTTTGTATGTGCAAGCCATCACCATGTCCACGAACCTAGATCATGTGGCTTCTTGTGAACCATTAAGAGCCATTGATCACCGTAGCTGGAATGCTTGCATCTTAACGGTCCTTTCAGATGAAGATGAACCGTTGATGTCTGGAACCCTGGCTTGAATAAACTTCTGCCGTAGGGAAGCTTCCTCTCAGTGGAAGCTTCTTCTCCACGTTGGTTTACCACTGGCTTAAACCTGAGCCATAGGGAAGATTCCTTCCCAAGGAAGCTTCATTAGGTTCCACGGTGCAGCTTCTCCATAAGCTGCTTCTCTCAGAGGCTTTGTTCCTGCTCCGTTGATGCTACCACATGATCACATGTAGTCCGTGGATTACCATCGTCGTGAAGCTTGCACCAAAGCTCTCCATGTAGGTTGTCCACATGGCGATGAGAGAGACATGTTGAGTCGCGCCTCTGGACTGCCGGTGCAGGGCGATCCCCACGTGTCGCCCTCACACTGGTCCATGAGTCAACATGAGTCAGGTGTGGTCTCACCTGACCATCAAGCCTGTGTAGCATTGCACAGGCCTCTGCTTCAGGAGGCATGCGCTGTCCTCATGTGCATGCTTCCAAACAAGTCTCCTTTCAGTCCTTTAAATGGAATTTTTTACAAAAGGAAAATCTGGGCTTCTCACGAAAGAATTTCTGTGCCGAGCCGCACCCGATAAATTCACAGAAAATCCGTAAATTCTTCTTGGAGTCTCTGATTGGATTTTTGTCTGTGCCATGCTGAAGCACTAGATCAACCCAGTTATCGCTCACTCCAACCAAATTGGCCGATAAGGCCGAAGGGTTGGTCAGATATTGAAGCGGGTCCCTCCATCAGACCGCACAAGTAATCAGGGCTGCGAAGTCGAAGTGCCCTAGTCTCCAACAGCCCACCCATTTTCACCATTCTAAAACAATTATGCATTTCACTCCTTGAGAATGCTGAAAACAAGCATGCAATGCTATATCGTTGGCCTCTATCGCAAATGTTGTAATAGAGGTTAAGATAACATACAAGGGAGGGGGGATGTGGACAACTTAAGTGTTGGTCGATGTCTATTCTGCATTTCATCAACCGCCACCTAACTCTCCCCTCTGAATCCCTCTCCCCTCCACATCCCACATCTCAATAGACCATTTCCAATCCAATCAAGGACCTTGGCATTTGAGGGCCACGATGGCACTGGTGGCCGGTTGGTCACCGGGGGGCAAGGGGGGGGCTTGCCATGGATTTTGGTAGTTGAGCATCAGTCAGAATCACCTGTTCTTTAAGAATGGGGATGTAAAAGCACCCCTTTTGTTTCCATTTACGATGGTTTTAACTTTGTGCCATATTTTAATAAAAACCATACATAAAAACACCCATCAATCACGGATGGTGTCTCAAATCATTATTTTTGGCTTAGGTATCAGCTGGGCATTATGGTAGCAAGACCTTAGAGGTTCCTTTCTAATGCATGGGAAGCGCCACACCTCCATACAATTTCCTGAAAGACCACCCCCAAAATGATCACAAACCCCACTTAGTAAGGGGTTTTTCATTGTAGGGCACAAAATGTGACAACGGCACGTCGATGACGCATGCTATGCGACACTGACATGCTACCTTTCAACAAATGGGAGGGAAGTGTTGTTTTTTTTGTTAGAACGTTAAACCTAAGTCTTTGTGTAAGGGGAAAAGGAGTTTAACCCTTGGAAGACAGGGGCAAATGGGGCCTTTTGTCCATGAGAGGGTGATATGGACACATTGTTTTGATGTAGGGGCAAAATGAGGCTCTTTTGTCATGGTGAAGGGTATATGGCTTTTATGCCCTTTTTAGAAGTGCTTGCCATATATGTTAACCTCTCGCGATAGTAAATTGTAAAAAGACTATGAAGTTCCAAATCGGTTAGATACGTGATACCAAAGGAAGCCGAGTACGTAACAGGTTGATATAACTCGGCCAAGAATGTAATTGTTTTCAGAATTTTGTAGGTATACAAAGGTTCCCTCAAGCTCTGGGCAATCCTAGGAACACTTGAATAAGGATAATTTACAATGAGGAGCAAAAAAAACTTCTGGAACTTGTGTAAGTTCTCGGTAGTAGATCTCCAATTTAAGGGTAGGATTGATTATGAAAAATGTTGAATTCCACTTAATCAGTCGCATAAATGACTTTCTATATTGAAGCATTGAATTTTATTCCTAGACCGGATAAGGGCATGACATGGATTGAATTATGGTCAAAAGTTTGTAGAGGGTAATTTGAATGTTCCACGTAGGATCCAAGCCATTGTCTGAATCAGCTGGGGTTGGAATGTAGAACAGAGGGCTTCACAAACATGATGATCAATCCAAGCCCTTGTATGATATAGTCTCACTAGATAGTGTTACTGAAAGCAGACGCCACCATTCACAAAAGTCCAGTTGTTTGGATACTTGAGGTCTCATAAGAGATCACAAGCACGCTATTAGTATGCACAAAACGAGTGACCTATGTTTTCTTTTTGGTCTTCTTTTGTCTCCTTCTTTGGGCATTCCCAGATGTGCCTTTAATTCCTTTCTTTACAGAGACTATTGGATGAGGCTAGTTTCAAGTCAGTTTTGGTGGTTGGTTGAACTTTACCGCCAAAACCAACCAAAGTGGTGATTTTTTTTAAGCTTCCTCACTTCGGCTGGTTGAGTTCAGCGATTGCTCATGTGCTCCATGCAATTTTCAAGAACGTCTTTCTTGGAATGTCACAATTATGACCATGGTTGGAAGGTTACAACTAAGCTCATATGATAAAGAAAATGTAAAACTTTTGGACAGCCTAACTGAGTTCACGAATATGGACAGCTTACTTGTATGAGT
>SZWC01042672.1:0-10134 GCA_023375785.1 Penium margaritaceum
GTTGGCTCCAGTGGAGCCACTACAAGCAGAAGCTTTAGCAAAGCTCTGCAAGTATAAAAGCCTGTACCTTGCATGCATCCATTTACAATTCTTGCCTTTGAGACTCCTCACAGAGTGTCCAACCAAAAGTAGACACTAAAGACCAACATGCGGACTTTGTGAGGTTGCAAACCAAAAGAATCTAAAGTGTGGATCCCTCGTTCGAGGGTGATATGTCATCTTGGTTGCAATACCAAGAGCAGTTGGCGGCCTCCCATGTCGGGACCTTTTTTCTAGACCGTTGCTATCCGGCGCATTGACAGCAATATCGGTTACGGAAGGAGAGTGGAGTGTGGTGCAAGAAATGGGAGTGTGTCTCAAGCAAGAGGAGGTGCGACACTGGGCCAAGGAGGCGGCAAAAATATGCAAGGAAGACAAGAGCAGGAGGGACGCGGAGGTAGAAGAGGCCCCTGAATACACCCAATCCACCCCTCAGTTGCAGCACATGCAAGAATGCCTGTGGAAGGTATGGGAGGAGAAGGCAGCTGAAGCAGAGCGGGCGGCCGCAGAGTCCGCGGCGATAGAGTCCCGATTGGTCAAGGAGCGAAAGCGGCGGCTAAGGCAGAAACGGAAGCTGCAGAGCAGCTTATAAGGGAAATCATGGGGGAAGCAGAAGCAGCGGTAGCAGTCGCGGAAGCAGAGGTGGCAGCAGCAGTGGCAACAGAGGCAACATCAAAAGCGAAAGAGGTAACAGCAGCGGCAACGGAGGCAACGGCAGTAGCGACAGAGGAGGCAGCAGCAGCAGCAGCAGCAGTGACGGAGGCAAAGGTAGCAGCAGCAGCAGACACAGAGGCACAGGTAGCAACGAAAACACAAGCAGCCGCGGAGGCGGCCGGAGCAGGAGCAGGTACCACAGCGGTGGAGATAGTAAGGGAAACAACAATAGCCAGTGCAGCGGAGAGGCAGGTAGCAGCGTAAGAAGAAAAGCAGATGGGGAAGAGGTACAAGACTGGTATAAAGCGTCACCGCTCGGAGCTATCCGCTGGCTCCCTCCGGCAGGAGGCACAACTCCAGGCCCGAGCGGCGGCAGTAGTGCGAAGGCAGCAGCAACGCTTAGCCAGACCAGAACAACATCGCCGGCAGTAGACCCCGACCAAAGCGAAGAGCCGGAGCAGACTTTCCCGGAGGAGACCACTCCTGCCCCAAAAGGAAAGAGGAAGGCGGAAGAGGTAGCGGCCGCGGAGCCACGGAGGGAGAAATAGCCTCGTACACATGAAGGCTCCAGTCCCAGCGTTACTCCGGAGCAGTTAGCGCAAGCCCAGAGGGAGGCCACACAAGCAGCAGAGCTCCTGATGGTAGTCTTTTGCAAGGTCCACATACCAGCGGAGATGGTGCCGGCCTCATTGCGGCCTGTCTTGGGAGAGACCGCTACAGCAGCCGTCCGCAAAGGGGCACAAAAGAGGGGACGCACGGAGAAAGAGGCGACGGTGATGGTGGTCTCCGAGATTGAATGAATCACTGGGAGATTCAGAAGAGGAGCAGTCTAGCACACGCAGCCAGGGACTACTACGGGCTCCGGGAGCGGCCCCGTAGAGAAGAGAAGAAATGATTGAGCTGCACCGCGTTGGTGGACGTGGCAGACAACCAAGCGGCCCCGCCGAGACAAGGCTGCGAGACCAGTGGGATGAAGGGTCACTACGAGCGGTTGGAATCCTTTGGATGTTCCCTGCACCTGATTCCTGGGACAGAGAGCAGCCGGTCTACAACGAGGACGACCGCAAAACGTTTGAGGTGATGAAGACGGAGCAAGATGGAAGGCGAGCGCGCGGACTGCCGGCAAGAGTGTCCCAGACAAAGTGAAAGCCGGGGGAAGCGGGGGCAAAGAAAGCGGAGAGGAAGGGGCCCATAGAGACGCAGAACTGGCGGATCTGGCAGACCGCTCACATCCTTCTCCGCGCCAGCAGCAAGGAGCAGTAGAAGACGGAGGCGCAGAAGGTGTACGCGGATCTGGAAATACAACTTAGCATGGAGTTCAACCGGAGAAAAAAGGATGATCTATGTGAGCAGTATGCGTGGGAGGATGGCCGTCTCTAGAGACTAACTCTGCGCGTCTTGTGGGTGCCCCCGCCCACGTTGCAAAGGGCAGTAGTGGAGGCCTACCACCGCCATCACCACACCGGTACGCAGGCGCTGAAGGACCGACTGACGCCCATCATTCATGAGCTGAATCTAGCGGCTCTCATCAAGGAGGTGGTGCAACACTGCGCCTCCTGCAAGCGAGCGCGGAAAACCACACCACGGGACCAGCCGCTATTCCAACCCTCCCCCATCGGCGAGCCGCTGGAGAAGATCATCGTCGACTTCCACTGCCCCCGTGCACACCGCAACCAAGGGAACCGGTACTGGATTGCAGCAGTGGACCACTTCACGAAATTCCTCGGGGTCCGCGCTGTGCCCAACAAGAGCTCAGCCACCGTGGCAAGGTTCATCTATGAGGAGATCTTAGACTGTTTTGGTGGATATAGCGTGGTGCACAACGACAATGGCACAGAATTCATGGGGGCCTTCAGAGAGGAGCTGGAGAAATGGGGGGTCCCCCATGTACACTCCGGGTGGTACAGGCCAGAATCCAAGGGGCAAGTGGAGCGGGTGCATGAAATACTGGAGCGAGCAGTGGCCACCGCGGAGGGCAGCAGCTGGGCAGAGAAGTTGAAGAAGACGGCACACTTCATCAACACAACACCCAGCCGTGCAACCTCCTTCTCACCCCACATGCTGCTCTTCGGTCAACCACCTCGGGCGGCGATGGGCATGCCCCACAGGCCGCTGAGGCTACCACTTGCTCCGGAGGAGCACGAGAAGCTCTCAGAGGAGGAGAAGGACAAGGAGGTCGCGGAATGGTTCCACAAACGCTGTGAAAAGACAAAGGCCATGCGGGCAGAGGCGCGGTTGAGGGGTTCTGTCGCTGCCTGGCGCGGATGCGATGCAGCCAACCGACGGCTGAACCATAGGCCCATCAAAGAGGGCCACTTGGTGTATCTCTGCCCCTTCCCCCATGCGCGGCAAGAGGCAGGGGAGCCGCGGGAGGTGTACCGCGTGGCTAGCGTCGAGGCGGGGAAAGTGTGGTTGGAGGGACCGAAAGGGTTCAGCGACCGCAGTTATCCAGCCACAGAGTTTGTGTTGCTGCCACCAGCATGGCAAACGCACATTCCCGGGACGGGAGGTCGCCTGCCGCCTCTGGGACAGCGGAAGGGCTTGCAAGGATGGAGAGCGGAGGATGTGCTGGACGTCTGTGAAGGGCAAGTATCACAGCAAGATCAAGAGTGGAGTCAGGAACCAGAGGAGGTTGAGGAAGAAGAGTCTGATGTCCGCGAACTGGCCGCGGAGGAGGTAAGGAAGGAACAACGGCGAGAGCAGCCGCGGCGGGGGCAGCACCGGGAGCAGCAGGAGGAAAGGCGGCAAGAACAAAGGGAACAGCAGGAATGGAGGAAGAGGGGGGAGCCCGAAGGTAGGCTTGAGCATTAGCTCGAGCAAACCTCAGCGGGGGTGGCCCAGCAGCAATCCCAAAAAGCACCACCGCGGACTAGGGTGCCGATGAGTCCGAAGACCCTGGCCAACTACATGGGTCCGTGCGTATGGTGCGGAGAAAATCTCCCTGCTGAGCCACACCTAAAGGTGGTGTGCCGGGTGTGCGGAAATCCCCCACACCAGTATGCCGGCGGAACCTCCAAAACCTGCATCGGACGAAACCGTACCTGCTTGTGGTGCCTGAAGGAGGCCGCTCAGGAGGAGGCCGTGAAGGAACAAGATGAGGAAGGAGGAGCGGGACCCGGCGCTGGGGGAGCACCACCTCGCAGAAGGTGGGACCTAGAAGAGGAGGAGGGGTAGGAGGAAGAGGAGGAAGAAGAAAAGGGGCCCCCTGAGCAAAGGAGAGATCCGTGCACCGTTTCTGGAGCTACGATGAGGTAGTGGCAGGCAAAGGAACGGGTCGCGGCAGAAGAAAGAAGGAGGAAGGAGCTGGAGGAGAAGAAATGTGCCCAATGCGGCCAATGGTGGGGAGTGACGGTGTAGGATTGTGGCGGATGCCTCAGCAAAATCTACACTGGTTGCCTGACATCACCTCGTGACGGGCGTGGAGGGCGAAGCGCATCTGCGGTGTGCAGGAGGTGTAGGGAGGAAATCAAGAAGAAACGAGGTGTCCATAAGGCACCTCGATTGAATGAGGAGGAAGAAGAGGAAGAATCGGAGGAAGAGGAGGTACCGGGAGTGGAAGGGCACCAATCTGCGGCATGTCCCATATCCCTAAAGACAGTGCAGGATGGGGAAAGATGTGCTGTCTGTACGAGGTCTGCACACCGTGAATGCCTTGTGATGGGCACCTCTGCCTAGAAGGGCCAATGTCACCAATGTGTGGGCAATGAGCTCCTTGAGGCGGACTGCTACCTCAGCTTCATCGCAGAGACCCGAGAGCCCGCATGCGCTGCCTGTCAGGAAGGGATGGCAGAGTTCGAGAAGGGATGTGGCATGTGCCTGAAGATGTGCCACCAGCGATGCGGCAAGAGGGGCAAGGAAGGAGTGTGGACCTACCACCGCTGCCTTGCTCAGCCCGGAAAGGAGGACTGGGGGCAGAAAACTCCGGGCTGCATTGCTGCGGAGACGGATGCATGGGGATCGTCACGGGGACGGCATGCCACTGCGAGCACTGCGGAGGATGGGCCCACGCGCAGTATGCCACAGAGGTGGGGAGGAATGAGGGGGGGCAAATGCTGTACCACTGCACCAGCTGCAAGACGTATGAATGGAGTCCGCACTGCTCTACCTGCAAAAGGAGAGTGAGCGCGAAGGACATTACTGTAGGAGCCCGGTGCGAGGGGTGCCAGCTGTATGTACATCAGGAGTGCTCTGCGAGATATCAACGTAAGGGCGGAGAGGTGGAAACGTACTACCTCCCTTGCCAAAAACGATAGCGGCCGGATCCTCAAGAGAAGTTCACACGCTTGCTGCACTGACGACACTCTGGGACAGAGTCTTGAAAAAGGGGGGTTGGGGGCATCCGTGTCAGGCGGAGATCCACCGCATCTCCGCCTGGAAGAAGATGGATGCGCGGAAGGAAGCCGCCGCAACCCAGAAGTCCGCGGAAAGAGGCGGCCGCGACCACAGATCCTCGAAGGAGGATGAAGGGGAGGCCGCAGAGCACTGGAGAACACGCGAGGGATGCTCGCTCCCGCAATGAGGTTGCGGTGGAGCGTGGGGTGGCGCGGAGTCCAGTGGCGGTGAAGGAAAAGAGGCGGGGAAAGTTGCCGCCAGGGAGCAAAAGAAATCAACGGTGATCTTTCTACGGCTGTTGGAAGCAATTGCCGCAGAGGAGGCAAGAAGGGGCTAGATAGACAGGGTGAGGATCCGCGTTGAAAAGAGAATATGAACCGTGCCGCGGAGAGGTGGGAGTAAAGTAGGAGCGTCGGACATGTAAGACACCCGCCGGCACAACTGGATATGAGGAAGAGGACGGCAAAAGCTCAGCCAATGAGAGCCCAGGATGGGCAGCGGTAATGAAGGAGGAGGGCCAAGAGGACGCATCGCGCGAAGACGAAGATTCAAGGAAGAACACAAGGTCGCGCGTACCCAAGCCACGGAATAGAGGAAGAAGTAGTAGTAGGGCAGGGAAATGTAGAAGTAGTATGGTGTGTGATCAAAAACGAGACCCGCGGTACGCGTAACGCACCACACGGAGTCTGAGGTAGAGGAAAGAGTGTGGTCGGAGGAGACTTGGAGAGCTAGGTCTGGTAAATATACAGTAGTGGAGGAACTAGGAAGACGGGGGGACCTGACCTTGATCTAATCTTGTGCCAGCTGACTTAATGCAAGCTTGATTCCCAGTTGTGAGACTGACGTCCTGACTTGTTGAGAACCAGATTGCTACCGCATGTCTCATTGATCCGCGCAATTGTCAATCAGGTTCACACTTTCACTCCCGCTTTCCTTCTGAGATCCACAGCTGCTTAAGGAACCCGAAGAGTGCTCTCCGCGGAAGCACTCCGCGGAGGACGAATTCTTCCCCACAGAGCATGTGCATGTCTTACTGCTTACTCCACTTCCAATCTTGGGTCCAACAAGGATTCCGCTAGGTACTGTCACCACCAGGGAACGCAAGTAGGGTGAACGGTGCTGCCGGCCACGCTGCGGCCTTGTGCACGGCCACAGATTGGGGTGCCGCGAGCGCATGAGTCAGAGGCCACGAGGTGGCAGACTCTCGTGCCGGCAAGGAGTCAGCCGCGGAGCACTACCCACACGCGTGGTCCTTCAGGTGTGAGGCATCCGCGGAAAACTAGGAGAGGCAGCGGAGGAGCGACGAACTAGAACTGCACGGAACCGCGGAACGACAGAGTCGTGGAACAGACCAGGCGCAGAACGAGAGAGTGCGGGAGGAGAGCAGTGCGCGGCAGAATCGGGGGCATCAAAAAGGCAAAAGGCAAAAGGCAAAAGGCAACAGGCAAAACGCAAAACGCAAAAGGCAAAACACAAAAGGCAAAAGACAAAAGGCAAAAGGCAAAAGGCAAAAGGCAAAAGGCAAAAGGGAAAAGGAAAGAGGCAAAAGGCAAAAGGTAAAACGCAAAAAGCAAAAAAGCAGAAGGCAAAAGGCAAAAGGCAAAGGGCAAAAGGCAAAATGCAAAAGGCAAAAGGCAAAAGGCAAATGCCAAAATGCAAAAGGCAAAAGGCAAAAGGTGAGGGGTAAAAGGAAAACGGCAAAAGGCAAAAGGCAAAAGTCAAAAAGCAAAAGGCAAATGGTAAATGGGAAAAGGAAAAAGGCAAAAGGCAAAAGGCAAAAGGCAAAAGGCAAAAGAGAAAAGGCAAAATGCAAAAGGCAAAGGGCAAAAGGCATAAGGCAAAAGGCATAAGGCATAACGCTGAATGTAGAAGGCATAACACAGAAGACAGAAGGTAAAAGGCAAAAGGAAAAAGGCAAAAGGAGAAAGGCAACAGGCAATGGGCAGAAGGCAGAAGGCAAAAGGCAAAAGCCAACAGGCAAAAGGCAAAAGCCAATAGTCAAAAGGCAGAAGGACAAAGGCAAAAGGCAATAGGTAAATGGCAAAAGGCAAAAGGCAAAATGCAAAGGGCAGAAGGCAACAGGCTAATGGCTAAAGGAAAAAGGCAAAAGGCAAAAAGCAAAAAGCAAAAGCCAAAAGGCAAAAGGCCAAGGGCAAAAGGCAAAAGGCAAAAGGCAAAGGGCAACAAGCAAAAGGCATAAGGCAAAAGGCAAAACGCAAAAGGCAAAAGACACAAGGCAAAAGGCAAAAGGCAGAAGGCAGAAGGTAAAAGGCACAAGGCAGAAGGCAAAATGCAAAAGGCAAAAGCCAAAAGCCAAAAGGCAACAAGAAAAAGGCAAAACGCAAAACGCAAAACGTAAAAGGCAAAAGGCAAAAGGCAAAAGGCAGAAGGCAAAAGGCAAAAGGCACAAGGCATAAGGAAAAAGGCAAAAGGCAAGAGGCAAAAGGCAAAAGGCAAAAGAAAAAAGGCAAAAGTGAAAAGGCAAAAGGCATAAGGCATAACACTTAACGCAAAAGGCATAACACAGAAGGCAGAAGGAAAAAGGCACAAGGAAGAAGGCAAAAGGCAAAAGGCAAAAGGAAAAAGGCAACAGGCAACAGGCAGAAGGCCGAAGACAAAAGGCAAAAGGCAACAGGAACAAGCTAAAACCCAAAAGGCAAAACGCAGAAGGAAAAAGGCAAAAGGCAAAAGGAAAAAGGCAAAAGGCAAAAGGCAAAAGGCAAAAGGCAAAAGAAAAAGCCAAAAGGCAAAGGGCAAAAGGCAAAAGGCAAAAGGCAGAAGGCAAAATGCACAAGGCACAAGGTAAAAGGCAAAAGGCAAAAGGCAAAAGGAAAAAGGCAACAGGCAACAAGCAGAATTTAGAAGGCAAAAGGCAAAAGGCAACAGGCAAAAGGCAAAAGCCAATAGGCAAAAGGCAAAAGGCAAAAGGCAACAGGAAAAGGCAAAAGGCAAAAGGCAAAACGCAAAAGGCAAAAGGCAAAAGGAAAGAGGCAAAAGGTAAAAGGCAAAAGGCAAAAGGCAAACGGCAAAAGGCAAAACACAAAAGGCAAAAGGCAAAATGCAAAAGGCAAAGGGCAAAAGGCAAAAAGCAAAAGGCATAAGGCAAAAGGCAAAAGGAAAAAGGCAAAAGGCAAAAAGCAAAACGCAAAACGCAAAAGGCAAAAGGCAAAAGGCAAAAGAAAAAAGGCAAAAGACAAAAGAAAAAAGACAAAAAGCAAACAACAAGAGCAAAAAGCATAATGCAAAACACTGAAGGCAGAAGGCATCACACAGAAGGAAAAAGGCAAGAGGCAAAAGGCAGAAGGCAAAAGACAAAAGGAAAAAGGCAAAAGGAAAAAGACAATAGGCAACAGGCAGAAGGCAGAAGGCAAAAGGCAAAAGGCAAGAGGCAAAAGGCAAAAGCCAAAAGGCAAAAGGCAGACGGTCAAAGGCAGAATGCAAAAGGCAAAAGGCAAAAGGCAAAAGGCAAAAGGCAAAAGGCAAAACGCTTAAGGCTAAAAGCAAAAGGCAACAGGCGAAAGCGAAAAGGCAAAAGGCAAAAGGCAAAACGCAAAAGGCAAAAGAGAAAAGGCAAAAGGCAAGAGGCAAAAGGCAAAAGGCAAAAGGCAAAAGGCAAAACGCAAAACGCAAAAGGCAAAAGGAAAGAGGCAAAAGGTAAAAGGAAAAAGGCAAAAGGCAAAAGGCAAAAGGCAAAAGGCTAAAGGCAAAAGGCAAAATGCATAAGGCAAAAGGCAAAAGGCATATTGCAAAAGGTAAAAGGTACAAGGCAAAAGGCAAAAGGCAAAAGATAAAAGGCAAAAGGTAAGAGGCAAAAGGCAAAAGGCAAATGGTAAATGGCAAAAGGCAACAGGTAAAAGGCAAAATGCAAAAGGCAAAATACAAAATGCAAAAGGCAAAAGGCAACATGCAAAAGGCAAAGGGCAAAAGGCAAAAAGCAAAAGGCATAATGCAAAAGGCAAAAGGCAAAAAGCAAATGGCAAAAGGCAAAAGACAAAAGGAAAAAGACAAAAGACAAAAGACAAAAGGCAAAAGGCAAAGAGCAGAAAACATAAGGCAAAACACTGAAGGCAGAAGGTATCACACAGGAGGAAAAAGGCAAAAGGAAAAAGGCAGAAGGCAAAAGGCAAAAGGAAAAAGGCAAAAGGAAAAAGGCAATAGGCAACAGGCAGAAGGCACAAGGCAAAAGGCAAAAGGCAACAGGCAAAAGGCAAAAGCCAAAAGGCAAAAGGCAGAAGGTGAAAGGCAGAAGGCAAAAGGCAAAAGGCAAAAGGCAAAAGGCAAAAGGCAAAAGGCAAAATGGTAAAGGCTAAAAGCAAAAGGCAACAGGCAAAAGGAAAAAGGCAAAGGCAAAAGGAAAAAGGCAAAAGGCAAAAGGAAAAAGCCAAAAGGCAAAAGGTAAAAAGCAAAAGGCAAAAGGCAAAAGGTAAAAAGCCAAAGGCAAAAGGAAACAGGCAAAACGCAAAAGGCCAAAGGCAAAAGGCAAAAGGTAAAAGGCCAAAGGCAAAAGGCAAAAGGCAAAAGGAAAAAGGCAAAAGGTAAAAGGCAAAAGGCAAAAGGCAAAAGGCAAAAGGCAAAATGCAAAATGCAAAAGGCAAAAGGCAAAAGGCAAAAGGTAAACGGCAAAAGGCAAAAGGCACGTACCCAAAAAAAATTGGGTACGTGTTCCTTGTTGGTGAACACCACTGTCATGTTGTTGTCGGTGATTTGTGAGACGGATAGCAAGTTGGCTGCGAAAGAGGGCATGTACACCACCTTTTGAAGGTTGACTGCCTTCTCCGCACCATTCACGTTGAACGTGATCACCTTGCCCCCTTTGCCCATGGCTTGGACAACGCCACTGTTTGCACACTTGATGGATACCGAGGCGTCCGAGGCTTCCGAGTCTGACTTGGAGTCTGACGACAACGACGACGACAAACCACCACCTGTGGAAGCACCAGCACCAAAGCAAGAAGCGGCACCACTACCCCGGCGTAGTTTGTGACCAAAGAGAGCACCTTTGCAGTATGAGGATGATTGGACCGGCCTTAGCTGGTCGTGCATGGCTCAGGGAGAGCCATCCACAGTGGCGGAGGCCATGAATGGCCCAGATGCGGCCAAGTGGAAGGA
>SZWC01042678.1:0-10132 GCA_023375785.1 Penium margaritaceum
ACCCCCACCCCCCCCCCCCCCTCACCCCCACTACAAAGATACCATGTAGGTTCATTACGAGAACCATCAATATTTTATGGTCTCGTTTGCAACAACAATGGTATCACTTGGTAAGGTATGGTATGGTTTGGTATTATACATTTCATTACATTACGGTGAACATGTTTCAAACTTCAGTTCTGTTGTCTACGGGATCTAATTTCACGTTCTCATTTGGTTTCATACACTGCCAGTATGTATTAACCAATGTTGTTCAATACGCGGGAGGCATGTCTTCATGTTGACAACATTAGTCGGTCGTCGTTCATTACAAGACCACGTTCATTACACGATCAACGATTGTTTTTGTAGGAAACGTAGTGATCCGATCTCGTTCTAAACATCGTCAATCCATCTCGTTGCGAACGACGTGACCACAGCCAAAACCAAACCGGTTTACAAACCTGGTGCCGTAAAATTTTGTGCTGTAGACAAAATCGGGCGCACGTCGCACGTGGCTGGATTCTTTGTCGCTTGTTAATTAGTACATTCATGTGTGACCCGGCCGCCCCTGCCACAGGGCTTTGCCCTGTGGCAGACGTTGGTACTTATACACAGTATCCCACACTCGTGGATACGCTTCGAGCGTGCCGCGCCGTGGGATGAGGATGTTTCGGGGAAGCCGGGCCTGCCCTTCTGCTCGCAATGCCACGGAGAGCGTGGCCCCCGCGCCTCCCTCGCTGTGGGCCCTGAACGTATTGACGAAATATTCAGCATCTTCCTCGACGTTTATCACAAGCGAATTCATCTTCCATTGGCGAAAGTTTCGAGCCTTTCATTCGAAGTGTTTGGTGGAGTTCAGATCGAATATGAAGAGTTGTCTCTTCCATATTGCATTTCTTGTGGTCGGTTTGTGAATTTCGGTGGAATTCGGCGAGGGACAAACACGGAAGGCGAGTTGCACGAGTCAAGGCGTCCTTCGGAAAAGTCGCGGAGGTTGGAAAGGGCGGCACAACTGTGCGCTTGTGCGCGTCGGAATCCTAGGACTCCGAATGAACCGCCTTCAACCGGAAGTGAAAATAGACTTGAAACGTTTCTTTTGCCCCTGGAAGTAACAGACTGTTATGCCTAACGGAGCGTAAACGAACACGTAGAAGTTGCGAGGCAGAACACGATTTCGAACTTGAGAAACTTAAGAAATCTATAACAAGCTGTAAGTGTACTTCTATGAAAAGTTTTGAAACGATCGAACATATACATACAAGTGTCGAGTTACGAATGAGGCATAGTCAGGGTCGTCAGATCGATTGTCGAGCGACGTGTGCGCAGTCACGTCGTGAGTGGTCGGATTCGAGAATGTCCATTGAGAAATTTGGGGTCTTCAATAATCGAGGGTGAATATGCGAGATGCATCTTCATGAATCTAGATTCCTCTCGGTGCGTCGAAAAGTCGACCGAAAGGTCACGATACTTCTGTTCGTTGGTTCGTGAGAGTGGTCAAAGCTTTCGGAAGGTTCGTGAATATCCACCAAGTGCGGAGCAGTTGGCCAGTTTTCCCTCGAGCGTCGGGGTGAATATAGCAGTTCTTGCGACGTGATGGGCTGTTTGTGTAATAACAAAAATGCCCACTCGGAATGTAACAACAGCGGGTTGTTTTGCAAGTAAGTGCATAACCAAACTATAGGACCACAGAATAGTCGTCTCAGCAGGGGAAGCGGCTGAGACGAACCGCGCCACAAATGGATGTAGCCGTCATAAGGCATCTTTGTAAACATGCAAGCTAAAACCATATCGTTCCACGTGGCACATCCACGTGGGAACAGGTTCCTAGCGGCCAACTAGAGGGGAGGAGGATTGACGCGATGGATCTTCCATCGCGACACTCCTCTTGCCTTAAATCCGGCCTGTAGACCGAATCCGGACCAGAGTCGAACTAGGCTCTAGACTGATATTATTTTTTGGACCGCGACTCGTCGGGACATCAATCTCGAGCCCCCGAAACTGGGGAATCATAACTAGACACCATTTTTAATCCTAAAAATGGCTCTTACACTACACGGAAAGATTAGGGACTTGTGTACATCTTGTACGTAACACTCAGGCAGGAGGCTGGCTTCAAGCACCAAAAGAAGTTGAGTTTAAACCAGTCCCTCCATGGATAGCGTCAAGGGAGGATGAGTAACTATGTGGGTGTTTCCAACTAAGGAAAGAAGCAGAGTAAATCTGGATTCGGCACCAAGGTTCTAAAATCAAAAACTTTCATAGACCTAAGGGACAAAAGAAGCCACAATCAAATGATCGTACAAAAAATGAGCTTTGTAACATTTCTAGTTGTTTTTTGGTGTAAATAATATTAATAACATATAAAGCGTGGAGGAAAAGATCTTGTATTTTCGGGGTCAGGAATATGGATGCCCATCGTTTCTGCAAAATGAGGTGGAAGAAAGTGGAGCGGATGACGAACCAGACAACATTGAATATCAGGATTTGTAGAGACCAAGGGGGATTCCTGTGGTATTTAAAACAAAACGTTGGAACTTAATACGGCCAAACATGGATTACAAGTACTTGGGAGCAGGACCCCTTCCATTAGTGGGGGGTTGTGGGGTGAATATGTTTGCTTGGGGAACAAACAATGTTTGGGAAAATGAGAAGTTTGATGAATAAACATTGTTTTTTTTATTTGATGTTAATTTTTGGAAATATCGATCGTACATGGACAAGTGGAGAAACAAGATTAAGGATTACTCAGGGTCTTAGGCGCTCGAGTCAAACAACATGTGTGATTCCACATCATGAAATATTGCTTCAAGGAAATCAACCGAGAAATGAGAAGGTTCTTAAAAATCTAAGCGCCTCTTTGTAAAACTTGAGCACCCTCGACCGAACAATGCTAAAAGATCCATGGATTTCAGATAGTTCTGTCAAAGTTCCTAGAACATGGTTGAACGTGTTCAAGTCTTTTGCATTGGAGGTCATCGCAGTTTCCCAAATGCCTACGTTTGATCAAGGAAAAAAATAGAATTCGACGCAAAATGCCAGTCGCAAAGTTTAACGACTTGTGTAAGTTCAGGACGTAACACATCCCCTCTCTCCCCTCCTAGTGCGTTATGAGGAATGAGCGAATGTTGGCTAATTTAGCCATGAATCTGCTGATCTACATTCCATAGGTTGTTGTACGGGTCCCAACTCTCATGCGGTGTGTCATATCCCTTCCACGTGACGAGATACTCTGCAATCTTCCCACGTCATTGGTGTCAAAAAATATTTGTCTCTCCCAGGGAAGTTCCTGGTTGGATCCGCATAGATTTTGGCAAAGCCAATTTACAACACTAAGTGGCTAGCCATAATGTGAGACAGTCAAAGCTACATGTTTCCGTATATCCTTGATGACGAATGGAACCACATGATTAGGTTTCTTATTTGCGCAATCATCCTCAAAGTCTGGTGTTTGCTGAGCTTAGTAGGACGTGACCATACACTTGGAAATTAGTGTCATTATATGCATGTTGCCTCCTCACTTCATCGATACTTGGGTCTTTTCTTCTATCTGATGTGTCTCGTCCGAGATGTTGAAAAGCTCTCGACATTGGATGTCCATTACTGGTATGCTTCATTGACTCTATAAGCCGCCGAAGTTAAAACAATTTGTTATAATCAACCTCATGATGTATTCTTCCCATGGTTGCGAATGTCGCAGAGTTGAATGAAATCTTGGTGGTAGTTAGCCTGATGCGTCTCTCTGCCATGTGGCTTGCATGAAGTCGAAAGCATTTATTGGAGCATCTAATTTGTTTACTTTGTCCCCCCATCATTCAACTGAAAAAGGCCGTCAATAGCTAGATTTTTTGGCCGCAGCGAGTCATTGTTTCGCACCAAATTTTTCTAGTAAACCTCCCACCTTGGTCATTGTTGGTGGAGGAGGAAACACCATGTAGTTGGATGATGTCATTGAGGAACAGTGGCGATGATCCCTCTGTGGTGAGCACTGTCATAGTCAACCATGAAGTGTGACATCTTGAAAGACCAATCAACCATGAAGAGAATTGTAACAAGTCCCTTCGATGGGATGGCCAAACTCATCAATAAGTCCACTCAAAATGATCAACACTGATTCTTTAAGTACCGGATGAGGTTGAAGCAAACACTATGGATTGGTATGCCTTAACTTATTACGTTCATACACATCACACCATCTTGTAGTAATTTGCAGTAACGGTTTGCATCTTGTCTCACCATTAGTACTTCTGGTGTTTCTTTAACGCTTTTTCCTTGGTGAATTGTCCACCTGAATCATTATCCTACCTAGTATGTAATCGAATTCGAAGGATTTCTTCTTTTACTGGTGCAAAAACTTTGCAATTAAGTCACCATCGCCGGTAAAGTGCATCGAACAAAAAATGTTTTTTTTTCGTACTTAAACAAATCCTTGTAATTCATTGCATAATGGTCTGTTTGTGTACAGATCCTGCTAAATATGTAGCATGTTGATCATGGCCATCAGGCCTGGTCGCCAACTTACATCATCCTCTATATTTTGTTTTCAAGGTCCGTACTTATTTCATCTTTTGAATTTGGACTTGAGGAGCTCCAACCATCAATGGATGGTTCAATGTGGCTGCTTCTTCAGATGTTTGTGAGCTTGGTGGTCGGTACATAGGATACATTGTCTTCATTCCAAGTGGAACCCAACGTTGTGAGTGTGTGCACAACAATCAAAATTATATTTTCATGCACCACATAGTCTAGCTATATCTATGCAACTTTCGTAATGTATGCAGAACCAATTGGTCTCCTCCAACATTTTCTTGGAGGAGAACGACTCCGATCCGATCGAGCAATCGATCGGATGCATCAGTAGCCATATTGTAGCACTTTTTCATTGTCACATCAACTCCACCCAATAGTTTTATGAGTGAGATCAGAGAGAGGCGCTGAAACTGCAGTTTGATCATGTACAGTGACGTCTCGGACATAGGTTGATATTGGCTTATTAGTGACTGTCACCGCTTCCTTTCGATCCATCATTATCCGTCGGCCATCCATGATGTGACTTTAAATCTTAATCAAACATCGATTGAAGTCGCAATTCTAGATACTTTTAGGATTCCTTTCTTTCAATGACTTAAAGGGTTTTTAAAGCTATTTTTATTGCTTCAATGACAAGCAACTACACACCAAGATTGTTTTAGGTAAACAATAACACATTCATCGAGGTACGGACAAGGATATTTTGATTTTTGCTATCAGAAGAGTTGTTGGGACATTCTTGACTCCAGATGACATGAATTTGAACCCAAATGTCTTGTAGCATCTGTGGAACGCCCTTTGAGGCCGGAGTTGCTTTCTACCATACTTCTGACGTCGAATGCATCGCTTGTCAGGTCCACTTGTGGATTTCACCACTACAAGAAGTATTGTACGAGGTTAAGTTTGTGGTCGCTCGTTTGGCATACTCCCCAGACCTTTACATGGTGGAGTTCTCCAAGTTGCGTTCAGGGAGCGTCATGACGTCCATAAATGGTAAGTCATTTGCTGACACCCATGTCTTGGTCTTCATATCCGATCTCTGAGCCATCTCATTGTAAATAAACTGTTAAAGCCCCCCATTGAGTAGTTATGGTACCATTTAATGTCCACTTCACCCCATCGGTTGCACATGTAGCAGTGTTACTGGCTGGCCATCCTCATACTCCTCGTTGTAGCCAGGAGCCCTTGTTGTGGGTGTTGTAAGCCATTCTGATGGGTGATCGGTTGGCACAAAAAATAGTTGTCTTTAGACTAGTGGACCATTTTTTCTACCTTGGTATCAGAGCTGGAGCAAAGCAGATGCAGCAGATTGAGAAGCGGTAGTGGCAACAACGTCGTAGCAGAACCAACAGAGTATAGAAAAAGCTACTACTTGACAAAGCAGCAGCTGAAACACGCAGTACTAGGAGCGTGTGGCAGCAGCAGCATCAGCAACCATAGTAGAAGCAACATTATCAATAACAGAAACTTCATCATACAATAGCGCCATCAATATCTTACAATAGCAACATTGGTAACAGTAGAAGTACGGGCAATGATTTCAGCAAAACTACATGACAATGATAACCGGACTGGTAGTGGGGACTGTTGTGGTAGTAGCAGTTGTGCATTGCAGGAGCAAGAGAAACAGGGGCAGCAGTTGTTCCACCATGCTCAGTCGCGACAGCTACACAAAAGCTTTGCAAGCCCCCTCCATCCTTGCCATTGTGGGGATGGAGGGGCTGACAGCCACCAGCAACGTAACAAAGAGATCCCCTCAAAAGGGGGTACCCGTAAAAAGATGGGTATTTGATTTATAAGGGAGAAGGTCATTTTGTCTCCATGTTTCAACCCCTTGAGAAACATAGTAAAGACTCTTTCTTTACAATTTTCACCCGCCGCCAAGCACCAGATAGTAGTAAGTTCACTAGAAGTGTTGGTTTCCTGCCACTGTGGCCAGACCAGACACCGCTGTTGGGACGCAGTCTACCTCACCTAGCTAAACATAGAGCATGACCCCGTGGCCAGTTGACCATGTCGTAGCTCTTCAGCATTAGGTGAACAGCCTGTGGAAAATCCTAGCAGCCACCACCATGCAGCGGCGTCTCCTTGGCCAGCCTGGTCCCAAGTCTGATGCCACAGCCTAGACAGTCACATAGTAGCAACAACAACAGTAGCAGAGGTCAATCTCCAGTGTCCTCGGGCCTCTTGGTAGTGTGGCCGACACGTAGCGCATGCCAACATTTGTGTAGACACCGCATCCTTACTCGAGGTGGGACTTTTGACTTCTTGGGAGCTGATGTTACTCTTATGGACTCATTGTGTGGATTTATGGCCCTATTATACCTTAAAGTATGACTCCTCTATCCCCAAGCAGCTGACTGATGCAGGTCGTGCAGCTAAGATCCTCGTCTTTTCCACAAAAGAGAATGTTTTCATGGACCTTGAGTATTTCATCCATGATGCCACTGTTGAAACTGACCCCCGTGAGGCCTTGAGTACCCTCATCCCTCCCTGCCGCACCTCTGGTCAGAATCCCAGCAGCTGCCTCCTGAAAAGATTCAATGACCTCAAAATAAGCGACTCCGAGAGTTTCACTGCCTACTGGCACCACGTGCAGGATCTCCTACATCGTCTCCACAAGGCTACTTCTATGTCTATGTCTACGTCTGCATCCCTGCCGCATGCCCCCCAGCATGAGATGAGCCTCCTGTTCTTTTGTGAGCTTGTTTGTTGCCGCAGACCAATGTCCTCTACAGCTCGGCAGGCCACTGACATGGCGTCTAGACGCATTAATCAAAGCATTGTGAACAGTGAGCCTGGCACCAAGGCCTTAGCCCTTACTGTCTAGGAAGACTTCACGGAATTGCATCCAACATGCCCGGTCAGCCACGAGTTGTTGTCTTATGATATTTCTGCTGCATGCAATGTCGTAGCCGGCCTTGTCGCAATCATACCCATGCTAGACACGTCTTTCCTTGCCACCCGGAGCTCCTCTTTGATGGTCCCTCCTCCAGGAACATTCAACAAGGTGCTCTTAGGAGAGGACACATCATTGTGCCATGCTATCTGTGAGGAAAATCTCAGTGCCATTCGAGTATGGCAAGTTCATCAACCTTCACTACGGACGGAAAGGTAGAACACATCAAATGGGTCTTTCATAAGAAATTAAAGCCAATGGCCAACGCAATTGCTACAAGGCCTGCTTGATGGCCAAGGTATCCTCACAGCTTGAGGGTGTTGACTTCACGAACATTTTTTTATCCTGTTGGCTGCCTGACCACAGAGATCTTACTCAGCACGAGTGGGACCTGCACCATAGAGATTTTAATAATGTGTTCCTCAATGAAACCCTAGATGAGGAGATCTACATGATCCAATCACCTAGATTTTAGATCAGTCACAAGGTTTGTTGCTTGTGCAAGGCCTTGAACAGTCGCCACGGTTATGGTACCAGGATATCACCGATACACTAAATCAAGTTGGGTACATGTGAAGTAATGTGGATCCATCTCTCTTCCTTTGACATATATCTAATCACTGAGTCACCTTTCTGTTCTATGTTGACGACTTCCTGGTTACGTTCCCCTCAATGGAGGCCATGAAGGAGGAAAGTCCTCCATGTTGCCTACAAGATGAAGGACTTCGATCATGCAACATTGTACCTCAAGATGGAGATTGTGCGTCATTACTGCCAGTGAATACGCTTGCTTCACCTGGCATGCTACGCCAGCTTAATAAGGAAGTGATTTGCTAACCTCTTGGGTGCAGTTCCCTCAGCCTCCATGTCCATCACACCATACATGTAGGATGTTGTGAAGGTGGATGATCCAATACATCTCCGGGAGACAGTGGATGTGACCTTGTACTTGGAACTCATTGAATCTCGCATCTTGGCCACGACCACTCGGCACGACATTGCCTTTGCCTTCAACCTCCTTGTATTGCTCTTGTTATGACCTTGGAAGAGAGCCCTTCATGCAGCTTTGGACATGGTGCAAAATGTTTTTTCACGTCGGACTTAGACTTCTACTTTTATCGTCAGTGCTCCCTGGTAATTCACGGCTACACAGATTATAACTAGGCCTCAATCCCTCATGTGCGCAGTCCGACGGGCTATGTGTTCCTCATGGGTGGCACTGATGTGTCTCGGGATAGACGTAAGCTTGGAAAGATTTTTATAGCCCATCAGAGATAGGATATGTCACGTTCGGTGCAAGGGTTGTTGAGGTAGTGTGGCTATAGCACTTTTTGGCGAATAACATTTGTATGTTATATTCCATCATTCTCTGTTGCAACAACCAGAGTGCTCTCGCCAATAGAGATAGTTCCGGTTAGTTTCATGCACGCACAAAACAAATTGTTTTTGGGCATCACTTTTCACAGGATCGGATTGAGCGGAAGGTGATACCTTCCATAAGGGTCGGCGCGTGGACCTGTACCGGGTAACTTCTTGATCAAGGTACAGGCATGGGGAAATTTTGTATTGGCCATTCATTCTGTTTTGTTCCTTTTTTGAGGATAGCTAAGAATGGGATGTGTGCATGTACATTGTTGATCATCTTGTTGCACACTCATGTCAGTCTTGCACATGTATGGACATGCATACCATCAGGTCATGGGTAAGTGTTGTGATGTGAGCCGTCCTCATCTCTGTGATGTGAGCTGTCTCCATCTCAACTGACTTTGACCACTTGGCTGTGTCCATGCTTGTGCAGATCTATGATGCGGTCCCTGTTGCCATCGAAGCACCATCGTTTGGTGATCCATGCAACCGCAGCTACAAGACAGTTGCCACAAGGTGCCACAGACTTGCTGGGCCACTCTCCCCTTTCTCTACAGCCTGTAGGGTTTCTCGATGGACCGGCCTTGGACAAAATTTGCATGTTTTGCATTGCATGTCCACCAATTGATGCCAGAACATTGCGCGTGCGGTCGTTGCGCCTGGATCAAGACTCTTCTGTCGAGTGCGCCATCCACCGTATGCAATAACGTACTTTTTCTCTGGAATTGAATGTTCCCATTTTCTCTGCATCTTCAAGGTTTTGAATCTTATTAGACCATAAGCATCTCTCCTAGCCGTAACCGTGTTGTTATTGCACCTGCCTTGTGTACTAGTGTGTTTTCTGAGTGGACAGCTTTTCCACATCGTTAATGACAAAGCTGAGAAGCTTCCAGGGGGTTTCTCATCTATGACCATTCTCCCCTTGACTGCATTGGATGTTTTCCCCCAAGGACGAAAAAATCCACTTGTCTCCACCCTCTTCCCTCACAGTGGAACGGAGTGTGTGTAATAGGTGTCTTGCATCATCTACAACTCTGCGGAATCGCAATAATCTTGCTACACTCGTCAACTTGAGCCAAAGTCAAGACCTCATCCATCATGTTCTAAACTCATTCTTGTGATTCTAGACTTGTCAACACCCTTATCATCCACTTGTGCTTGTGTGCTTGTGCTTGTCTACTTCTGCGTTTATACTTATGCCCGTGTCTTTTGTTGATGTCATGTCCAGATCATGTCTTGACACATCTAGAACGGCCTCTTTTCTTGTCTCAAATGTGCGCATAAACACACACAGACACAAACACACACACACACACACACACACACACACACACACACACACACACACACACACACACA
>SZWC01042679.1:0-10132 GCA_023375785.1 Penium margaritaceum
AGGGGGGGGGGGGGGGGGAGTGCTCACCAGGTCGAACCCGTCTGCAAGAGCAAACGTGCTGTCGTTCCTGTCGAGGTACACTGTGGTGTGGCTGGGCTGGTCGTAGCCCGGCGTTGCAACGTCGCCCACGCTCACATACCCAGCAGGCGGCATGGGTCTCCAGATCGACGCGGGGAACTTCTGACTCCACACCGCGCCCTGCACAAGTGTACACATTTGCACATGCACAAATGTAAGTGCGAAGTACACGTGCAAGTGCACAGTGACATGAGAGGTACATGACACAAAGTGGCAGAGGATGCACACGTTCGTGCCCACCATGCGGTATCCGCCTCCAGGTAAACACGGGAAAGCTCTGATCGACAAGGGCCTTCGGTTACACACGGGGCTCCCAAAGTGACAACCATCCACCTCACACCCACATCGTTGTCAAGAATTAATCTGATTGGCCTGGTCTTCAGAACAAGCTAGTTATGGGGCACTGAGTTTGGCACCTCTGAAGCGCAGTTACTCGCTGAGAGGTAGATACCTAGGTCCCAGACCTCTGCGGAGAAGTCGATACCCTGGCAGGATACACTATACTTAGACGTGTTGCAAAACACCTCTCAAAGTTGTCTTTTCAGACGCTTTGCAAAACGTCCTGCAGGGGCAGAGTTGAGGAAGAAGCACAATCCTGTCGACACTCACTTTGTCTCACCGCGCGAGCTCCAAGGAAGTCATGACGAGTGCCAACGGTTTGACAACTGTCGCATCAACATCTGCCCGAACCTTTCCTCATCAAAAGTGCGGGAAAGAGTTTGTGGGGTAGAGCCTGTGTTTATCGGGGTCTAGCTGACCACTCACGGCAGAACAGTATACCACGTGGTTGTGCCGGTCCGTGGCGGTGTTCCTTTTGTTCTCCAAAAACAAAGTTGTGTTAGAAAAATGAAGTGCGTGAAAGAGTTCATCTTTTCGTTATTTGGACGTGTCAAAAAACTGTTCAAGTCACTCACCTTGTCCCACCACGCGAGCCTGAAAGACATCATCACGAGCAACGCTGGCAGGTCCGACAAATTCCGTTGAGGGCCTCCCCTCGGCATGCTGCCGCTTTTATGCAGTCCACCACCACCTTCAGTATCTCCACCCTCTTGTTGCCCCTGCCTTTGCTGCTGGTGCCCCTCCCCGCCTGCTGCTGTGCCGCTCCCACTGCTGGCGACCCCAGGTGGCGCGGGGAGCAGTGCTTGCTGTCCCCGACCTTCTATCGCAGCAACCCCCCTCCCCTGAATGCCAGCTCCCCTACCGCCGCTTCCTACTGCCGCGTGGGCAGCTATTGCTGCAACAGCTGCAGCGCTATCCGACTCCATCATGACTTGGTCTGGTCCGCCGACCAAGTTTCAGCATATGCCATTCATCCAGCATGCCATGCTCTATGCAAAACAGCGGTAGTGCCGCATACTTGTCATATGCCATGCATCCGGCATGCCATGCTCTATGCAAAACATCGGCGCATGCCATTCTTCACATCAGAAAAAAAAAGGCGTTAGCGCCGATTTTCAGCATGAAACAGCGGTAATGATGGCAAAAAAAGGTAACGATGACAATGAAGAGGAGAACCACATTGACTTTGACAACAAAGATGATGAGGACAAAGCCCATGATGACAATGACGGAGACAGTGACGACCACAATAACAATGGTGGGCATGAGTATTCCACGTATTTTTTCTATGAACAACTTCTATTGAAGAGTTCATACTCGAAAAGTTAGTGAATTCTACTATTTGTGATTGAAAGATAAGTCTATTCTTTGTGAGTTAGGTTGATGGATTGTTTGACTGCTGACAATAGGCGTTCCCTTTGTGGAATGCAATCCAAAATACCTACTGAATTCCTTCATTCTTTTATCTATCCAAATACCTTTTACTGTATGAAGAACTCTCAACTTAATAACTCAATCAATGATGACGTTCAAACACTTCTCTGCACTGTACTATTCGGCTTCTCATGTGTATGCTTTCTCTTGCTTGTTCAGAGATGCAAAAAGAAAATAGAACGAACGACGACGACAAGAACAATGACAACGACAATGACGACAATGACGACGATGACGGTGAGGACAACCACGACAACGACGATGACGACGACGATGACAATGACGATGACGACGACGATGACGATGATGATGATGATGACGTCGATGACGATGACGACGGCGATGACGACGACGATGATGACAATGACAACGATGACGATGACGACGACGACGACAACAACGACGACGACGACGACAACGAAAACGACGACGACAACAACGATGATGGCAATGCCAACAATGAAAACAATGAGAACGACAATGACAATGCCAACGCCAACGACAACGACAACGACAACGACAACGACAACGGCAAAAACAACAACAACAACAACAACAACAACAACAACAACAACAATGACGATTGACGATGACACACAAGAAGAGGACATCAACAAAGACGACCGCGACAATGACGAGGATGATTACGACCATGACAAGGACGTATACGACAATGACGGCGACGACGACGACGACGACGACGATGACAACGACGATGACAACAACAATGTCGACAACGACGATGACGCCGACGACGATGACGATGACAAAGAAGGCTATGA
This sequence comes from Penium margaritaceum, assembly GCA_023375785.1. NCBI lineage: Eukaryota > Viridiplantae > Streptophyta > Zygnematophyceae > Desmidiales > Peniaceae > Penium > Penium margaritaceum. The sequence continues at coordinate 2,634 of SZWC01042679.1, forward strand.
TGACGACGACGACGATGACAGTGACGATGACGACGACAAAAACAATGACAAAGATGAAGACGATGACGACAACGATGACAACGAGGACGATGAAGACGACGACAACGATGACGATGGCGGCGACTAAGAAGAGAAAAGCAACAAAGCTAATGAAGACGGCCAAAACAATGACAAGGACCTTGACCATGATCACGAGAACGACAATGACATGCGCCAAAGACATCAGTGAAGACGATAAAGACGATGCTCATGACAACAAGGAGGATGGCAACAGATTCAATGATGGGAATGACGGTGACAAGAATGATGGCGACAACAAGGATGACGACGATGGCGGTCATGACAAATGATGACAACAGCGAGGACGACAACGATGGAGACAACGGTGACGACAATCGCGCTGACAACAATGACGACAACGACAAAAACGATGACAACAATGATGATGACGACGACGACGACGATGCCGACAACGACGATGACGACGACGACGACGACAACGAGGACAAAGACGACGACAAAGATGGCGACGGAAACGATGAGGAGGAGGGCGACGACAACAATTATGACGACGACGACGACAACAACGACTACGAGGTAGACAATGACGATGACGATGACGATGACGATGACGATGACGATGACGATGACGATGATGATGACGATGACGATGATGATGACGATGATGATGACGATGACGATGACGATGACGATGACGAAGACGATCACAATGACGACGACGACGTTGCGGACGACAATGACCACGGCAATGACAATGAGGACAATAAGGAGGACACAACTCCGATGAAGACAATAACAACAAAAATGACCACAACGATGACAAAGAGGGCAACAATATCAACAGCGATGCCGACGATGACGACAACGATGATGGCGACAGTTAGGATGACAACGACAATGAGGACACTGATGTTGGTGGCAACAATACCATCCACCGCAACTCACATCAGAGCTCATGATTGACTGAGTGACACCATTTCGGGCGCAGTAGTCCACCACTAGCATGCTCTCCAATTGTTGCTGATAACTCAGCTGACCTCAGCCGACCACATGGAGACAAGTTGTCGGCATCCACCTGCAACGACACAGTCAGCACCGCAGGGGACGGATTGGGGTGGAAGGGATCGCACGCCACGTCATGGACTGTCCATGACACGCTATGGTATGGACAGTCCATGGCGTAAACTCCAAGATGGACCATATGCCATGCCATGGTCTGGTATGGCATTCAGGAGTGTGTGGTACGCAATAGCATGGCGCGGTCTTGGATGGCATGCCATGCCAGAGCACGCCACAGCCTGGGTATCAACGTGGGAGTCCCACGGTGGGACAGCCTTGCATTGCCTGCCTGGCATGGCAGGCCCCGCCATGCCAGGCGGGCCATGGAATCAAGCGGCATGGTCTTGCACTGCAGGGCATGGCTTGGCATCACAATTCACGCTGTTCCCTGACATAGCTGGCATGGCACAAACTGGCATATCCTATCCTGGCATGGCATGGCACAGGTTGGCATAGCAGATCAAGCGAAAGGCATGCTCTCATGCACGAGCAAATTCCACCTTCGTGTTGCTCTGGTGTGGCTTCCTCTATGGAACTCCATCGGCGTGCTTCACCCAAGATGGTATGGACATCGGCGTCCATGTCCTCGATCAGCCCCCTCCCTCTCATCCCCCCTCCCCCCATCCTGATGCTACTGCCTTCTCCTGCTTCTGATATTGCTGCTGTTGCCGCCATTTCTAGCGCCGCCGCTGCAGCTACTGCATCTGTCAATGCCGACATTGCTGCCGGTGCTACTGCCACTTGTGCCACTGTCGCCGCTACTGCTCTTTTCTTGAAACGAGCGACGCGTACGACAGGCCGGGGACCTAGAACGACGCGCAGCCAATGGAGTGGTGTGCAGCCATGGCGTGGCATGGCATGGCGTGGCATGGCTGAGCACGGTGGTAGTGGTCGGCAGCGCTGGCACAGACTGACGGCCAACACGGTGCGGCGTTGGAGGCTTGAGGGTACGGAGGAGAAGTTGGGGTGACCACGGCACTGCTGTGACCAGGGAGAGGGGTCGCGACAAACAGGGTACGTGGAGTCACGTCACGCTGAGGAGAAACGACAAAAACGACTATGGTTCGCTCGCACGACCTGCCGGCGCGGCTGCAACTCCCGTTGCCTAGAACATGGCGCAAAAGTGCGCCGACGAGGGTCGAACAGAGGTTTCTGTCCATTACGTTTTTTAAGCCCTCTGGTCGTGACCGTCCGTCCACTACGTTTTCAGACATGTCTAGGTAAACTTAAGAAGTACAACCGAAAATCTTGTCCCATGAAGCAAAGGCATGGAAATACTGTTTCATCTCATAACCATTGCACTTCAACATGTTACGTTTGTTTCCATCACCTTGAAACAATTTGAAGCAATCGTGCAAACATGAATCTAACATCATCCTGCCAATGCACTGAGGTCATGAAACTGAGTTATTTAGTTACATTGATGAATATTAATAAAAATTAATATGAGTGGTAAAATTCATAAACTTCATGCATATACATGCATATACGTGTGCTTATAAATACCAAAAGAGCACAAGTTGTTTGATGAGATAGATTTTCATAGTTATGAGCCAAGAATTATTTAAACACACGTATGGAAATGCATGTAGGCATGAGTATGCGTAACGACGTGAATATGCACCTATACATGTAGATCTGAATGTGTATGGATACACAAATGCATGTGTACATGCATATGCAAGAGAATGTTAACATGAATCTGATTTTTTATGGATTCCTCGTTACGGATGTGGATACAGAAATAGACATGGATATCGATGTGATTGTTTTCAAGGACATGGATATGGATTTGAACGTGGAAATAGATATGGAAATGGGATATGGATATGGATATGGATATCGATATCGATATTCAAAAGGATGTGGATATGGATATCGATATGGTTATGGATATAGATATGGATATGGATATGGGTATGGACATGGATATGGATATGGATATGGATATGGATATGGATATGGATATGGATATGGATATGGATATGGATATGGGTATGGATATGGATATGGATATGGATATGGATATGGATATGGATATGGATATGGATATGGATATGGATATGGATATGGATATGGATATGGATATGGATATGGATATGGATATGGATATCGATATTGATTTTGGATATGGATATGGATATGCATATGGAAATGGCTATGAATATGGATACGGATACGGATAAGAATATAGATATGGATATGGATATGGATGTGGATGTAGATATGGATACGGATATGGATGTGGATGTGGATGTGGAGAAGGATGTGGATGTGGATGTGGATTTGGATGTGGATGTGGATGTGGATGTGGATGTGGATATGGAAATGGATATGCATATGGATGTGGGCATTGATATGGACATGGATATGGGTATGGATTTGGATATGGATATGCATTTGGATGTGGATATGGATATGTACATGGATATGCATACAGACATGGACATGGACATGGGTATGGATATCAGTATGGATTTGGATATGGACATGGGTATGGATTTGATATGGATGTGGATAAGTTGAATGTAGGGTGATTTAAAAAAAAATCGAAACTGGTGATGTCCCATCCATGCTGTTGTCATGGTATCGCAAGAATTATAACCAATCTTTTTATGAGAATTTAGGTGATAGCTCTGATGATCTTTGGCGAGGTTGGGAGTTCGTGCGCAAAAGGGGGATCGTCGAGTCCTCGCTTCACAAGCCCACCAGGTTCCTGTACCAAAACAAGCTTGATATTTACAATAGAAATTCAAGGGGATTTTTGGGTAAAGTATGTGTTTTTTGAGATTTTTATGGATATGGATATGGACATGGATATGGATATGGATATGGACATGGATATGGATATGGATATGGATATGGATATGCATATGGATATGTGGATATGGATATGGATATGGATATGGATATGGATATGGATATGGATATGGATATGGATATGGATATGGATATGGATGTGGCTATGGATATGAATTTGAATGTGAATTTGGGTATGGATCTCGATGTGAACATGGATGTTGATTTGGATGTGGATGTTGATAAGGTTATGGAAGTTAATATGGATGTGGAAATAGATTTGTAAATGGATGTGGATATGGAGACAGTTGTGGATATGGATATTCTTATTGGTAAAGATATGGATTTTGCTATGGATATGGGTATGGATATGGATGTGCATACAGATGTGGATATGGATGTCAATATGCAGCCATTATTGTAAAACTATACTTCCATTTTGACAGAAAATGAGGAAAGAATACTTAAGAACAAATGTTGCGTGAACTCTTCTACATGGACCTCAAAAGTTACAAAGGAGTAACAAGAATTCAATAATTCTACGAATACTTAGTAAAATATGAAAGAGGATAATCAGCCATAAGAACAGAAAGCATGAGTAATGGTTGAAGCACTGATCAAGCTACCCTCATGTAGACATTTTCATCAGAATACTAGGTGGAATCATAAGAATATTCGTACTGTGACACTTTCGTTGGAATATTTTCCTCTAATTAAAAGAAAAAAAAACTATTAGAAAATAATAAAGCAAAATTCATCCTCGTGTAATGTTTTGTGAAGCCAATGGAACAAATGCTAAACACAATGTTGGGCTCTTAATGCTTGGCAATTTGGCCGAAATTTTTCTAACATGAGGCTCACATGTTGCAATTTTCACGAGGGCTGATTGGGAGAGAAGAATTGCGATATGAGCGGAAGCATTGATACGTTCCCACAGCTCCCTTGGTTTTGCACTTGTGTATCAAGCAGACATAACAAGAAAATTGGAAAGAGATTATGTGAAAAGAAGGAATACATAAAAAAATTAAGTTTTAAATTACTGAAATTTGGCCTTAAAATTTCATTTAGAAATTTCCTTTTTGTGTATATCCTTTCACCATTGTGGTCCCATAGATTTTTCCTTTAACGGAGATGAGGGAGAAAGGAAGAGGGTATTCGTGTTGGATTTAAAAGAAAAAAAATCAAGATAAAAATCCGAGATGAAGATAAACTCAGATGTAATAGATTACGATTGCATCCTCATGTGAGCTTCTTCAAGACGTCGAATTGGATTTTGAGATATATCTAACTCTATAATGATATTTTAATTTTTATGGTTTAAATCCTGTAAAATCCATTTTCCAAGAACCAAAAACCTACATTTGCGCTTTAAAGGAATGTAAAACAAGGCATATGCCTCCTTTTTGTACCTCAAATTTCCAAAGCGTGAAAAACATCGTTCCCTTTATTAATATTAAATTTTAATTTCTTTTATTCCAGAATATCAGGAATTGCTTTATCCACTGCTTCTTTTAGTGACAACTTTCTTACTTGAAAAGCTGGGTTCAGTTACAGGGCGTTTTGGGTGGTGAGGCTGCCTTAGTTTCTTAGCCGGTTCAGACCAGGTGCAAGGCAAAACATTGGCTTACTCTTCCGGTGTCACGCTTTTCGAACGGAAGAACGCGGCACGTGCTTTCGCAGAGCCGTTAAGCGCGGCTCCCTCGTCCGCCTTAATCTGCAGAGCGCATGGTCTACGTGCACCATCTCCCGACCCATCCCTGTCCCGCTGTCCGTGTCCGCTGGCTCTCCTGCTGTCTTTTCCGCACTCGCACGCACAACACGAGCAGACAGCAGCTGCAACACATCGCCACCGCCACTGTCGGGATCCGCTCATAATAGTAGCCATGGATGCGGACTCTGCTGACGTCAGGTGGTCCCGGACACGTCAGCTCACAAATCGTCGGCCCTACTGCATGCCAAACCGACGATGATGTCGTCTGTGCGCACTCTGCATGAGCGCCTTCCTGCGATCAAGCCTGGATTTCCAACGCGTGCTTGGTGCTTGAGGCTGTTTGGTTGGTCAATCTCAGGTCACGAACCGTTTCGTGAGAAAGGTTTGTGTGAATGTCAACCTCTCACATCGCTCTTGCACTCAACCGGCGGAATCTGCAAATTCTTAAATTTAAACTGCTGGTTTGGCACGCAAACGGGCTGTAGATTCCCCATTAGTTCACTGTTAAAATCTATTATCGGCTTGGACTCATGCCCCAAGCCAAATTCTGCGGCCTCCGCGATTCTCTCGGCCATGGAAGGCATTCCCATCACACCACATCGCATCACGCAACGAGCACGCCCATGAGGCCACGCCACAGCCGGCCAGCAGCACCGCCACTCCCTCGACAGCGCAGCACAGCAGCGACGAGAGCGGGACAGCCCGACCCGTCCCCATGCCACGCTCCTCCCACGCCAGCCTTGGCCTCAGCCTCAGCCCTCCTGCAGCATCCATAGCCGGCCAGCACCACCACTGGAACATTCAGTGCAACATTTCAATAGCTTTACTCTCCCAGCAGACTGCAGCTCTGACCCATAGCCAGTTTCCAAGCTTTTGAGCGCGAAGGCCGTAATGCCGATCCATGTGCATGGAGCAACAGCAGTTTCAGCAGCTGAAAGCTTCCAAGAAGCTTCTTTTCAAAGTGCCGATCCTAACGAAGCGTCATGCTTCGCCCATGGAACCATCGCAGGAGGAAAGCAGAAGTGCGGCAAACAGGTACGGCACAGAACCAAGTCCATCTGGCTTAGATTCACATATGCCATCCATGTTTAGGGTGACGCACGGGCAAGATGCAAGTGCTGGTCAGGGCCACTCGAGCAAGATCAGTTTTCAGTGAGCTCTCTGTGGCACTGATTGCGTACGTTGCTTATCCTTCAGCCTTTCGCGAACTCGTCTGGTGTCATCGCTCTTGTTGGGCTGAATCTGTTGCACCAGCTTGGCCTGATGATCTGATCTGTCTCCCACCTTTCTGCTCTCCCCCTGCAGGCGACGACCACTGCACCGAGTGGGTCGATGCTTTCGACAGCCTGCTCTCCCTTGACGATGGACGGGGAGCCTTGCGAGCAGACTGTGCTTGACAAGAGCGAGCAAGGCAAGGATGGAAAGGAGAAGAAGAGGCGAGAGAGAGAGGAGAGGAGGCGTGCGAGGGAGCTGAAGAAGAAGCATGAGGCTCAGCGGCTGTGGGCCTTGGTGGAGAAGGCGAAACAGGATTTGGACGACATGAAAAGAGGCTACAAGGAGTGGTGGCAGAACTACGACAAGGAGGCGGAGGAACGAGAGGAGAGAGCGAGGAGAAGACAGGCAAAGCGTGCCGAGCCATGGTTGAAGCCCGTGGAAAAGGCGGAGGGGAATGAGTGCCAAGAGTCCACAGTGAACGAGGAGGCGGGGCATGAGGGCGAGGTAGAGGAGCCGCGGGAGGAGGTGGTGGAGAACGCCGGGCCACAGGTGCCAGCAGAGACCACAGGGCGACAGGCGCCGAACCAGACCCTGTGGCAGGCGTGGGAGGAGGCAGAGGCAATGTACAGCGAGGAGGACTACTTGTACTCGTGGGGTGTGGAGCTCGCACCTGCCAAGGACGTTGATCGCCTGG
>SZWC01042686.1:0-10125 GCA_023375785.1 Penium margaritaceum
CAACATATGCAAAGGAACTAGTTTCCAACATATGCAAAGGAACTAGTTTCCAACATATGCAAAGGAACTAGTCTCCAACATATGCAAAGGAACTAGTTTCACACATATGCAAAGGAACTAGTTTCCACCACATGCAAAGGGATTAGTTTCCTTCATATGCAAAGGAACTAGTTTTTCACATATGCAAAGGAACTAGTTTCCAACATATGCAAAGGAACTGGTTCCCAACATATGCAAGGGAACAAGTTTCCAACATATGCAAAGGAACTAGTCTCCAACATATGCAAAGGAACTAGTTTCCAACATATGCAAAGAAACTAGTTTCCAACATACGCAAAGGAACTAGTTTCCAACATATGCAAAGGTACTCGTTTCCAACATATGCAAAGGAACTTGTTTCCAACAAATGCAAAGGAACTAGTTTCCAACATATGCAAAGGAACTAGTCGCCAACATATGCAAAGGAACTAGTTTCCAACATATGCAAAGGAACTAGTCGCCAACATATGCAAAGGAACTAGTTTCCAACATATGCAAAGGAACTAGTTTCCAACATATGCAAAGGAACTAGTTTCCAACATATGCAAAGGAGCTAGTTTCCAACATATGCAAAGGATCTAGTTTCCAACATACGCAAAGGAACTAGTTTCCAACACATGCAAAGGAACTAGTTTCCAACACATGCAAAGGAACTAGTTTCCAACATATGCAAAGGAACTAGTTTGCAACATATGCAAAGGAACTAGTTTCCAACATATGCAAAGGAACTAGTTTCCAACATATGCAAAGCAACTAGTTTCCAACATATGCAAAGGAACTAGTTTCCAGCATATGCAAAGGAACTAGTTTCCAACATATGCAAAGGAACTAGTCTCCAACACATTCGAAGGAACTAGTTTCGAGAATATGCAAAGGAACTAGTTTCCAACATACACAAAGGAACTAGTTTCCAACATATGCAAAGGAAATAGTTTCCAACATATGCAAAGGAACTAGTCTCCAACATATTCAAAGGAACTAGTTTCCAACATATGCAAAGGAACTAGTTTCCAACATATATAAAGGAACTAGTTTCCAACATATGCAAAGGAACTAGTTTCCAACATATGCAAAGGAACTAGTTTCCAGCATATGCGAAGGAACTAGTTTCCAACATATGCAAAGGAACTAGTTTCCAACATATGCAAAGGAACTAGTTTCCAACATATGCAAGGGAACTAGTTTCCAACATATGCAAAGGAATTAGTTTCCAACATATGCAAAGGAACTGGTTTCCAACATATGCAAGGGAACTAGTTTCCAACATATGCAAAGGAACTAGTTTCCAACATATGCAAAGGAACTAGTTTCCAACATATGCAAAGGAACTAGTTTCCAACATATGCAAAGGAACTAGTTTCCTACATATGCAAACGAACTAGTTTCCAACATATGCAAAGGAACTAGTCTCCAACATATGCAAAGGAACTAGTTTCACACATATGCAAAGGAACTAGTTTCCAACACATGCAAAGGGATTAGTTTCCTTAATATGCAAAGGAACTAGTTTCTCACATATGCAAAGGAACTAGTTTCCAACGTATGCAAAGGAACTAGTTTCCAACATATACAAAGGAACTAGTTTCCAACATATGCAAAGGAAGTAGTCACCAACATATGCGAAGGAACTAGTTTCCAACATATGCAAAGGAAGTAGTCACCAACATATGCGAAGGAACTAGTTTCCAACATATGCAAAGGAAGTAGTCACCAACATATGCGAAGGAACTAGTTTCCAACATATGCAAAGGAAGTAGTCACCAACATATGCGAAGGAACTAGTTTCCAACATATGCAAAGGAAGTAGTCACCAACATATGCGAAGGAACTAGTTTCCAACATATGCAAAGGAAGTAGTCACCAACATATGCGAAGGAACTAGTTTCCAACATATGCAAAGGAAGTAGTCACCAACATATGCGAAGGAACTAGTTTCCAACATATGCAAAGGAAGTAGTCACCAACATATGCGAAGGAACTAGTTTCCAACATATGCAAAGGAAGTAGTCACCAACATATGCGAAGGAACTAGTTTCCAACATATGCAAAGGAAGTAGTCACCAACATATGCGAAGGAACTAGTTTCCAACATATGCAAAGGAAGTAGTCACCAACATATGCGAAGGAACTAGTTTCCAACATATGCAAAGGAAGTAGTCACCAACATATGCGAAGGAACTAGTTTCCAACATATGCAAAGGAAGTAGTCACCAACATATGCGAAGGAACTAGTTTCCAACATATGCAAAGGAAGTAGTCACCAACATATGCGAAGGAACTAGTTTCCAACATATGCAAAGGAAGTAGTCACCAACATATGCGAAGGAACTAGTTTCCAACATATGCAAAGGAAGTAGTCACCAACATATGCGAAGGAACTAGTTTCCAACATATGCAAAGGAAGTAGTCACCAACATATGCGAAGGAACTAGTTTCCAACATATGCAAAGGAAGTAGTCACCAACATATGCGAAGGAACTAGTTTCCAACATATGCAAAGGAAGTAGTCACCAACATATGCGAAGGAACTAGTTTCCAACATATGCAAAGGAAGTAGTCACCAACATATGCGAAGGAACTAGTTTCCAACATATGCAAAGGAAGTAGTCACCAACATATGCGAAGGAACTAGTTTCCAACATATGCAAAGGAAGTAGTCACCAACATATGCGAAGGAACTAGTTTCCAACATATGCAAAGGAAGTAGTCACCAACATATGCGAAGGAACTAGTTTCCAACATATGCAAAGGAAGTAGTCACCAACATATGCGAAGGAACTAGTTTCCAACATATGCAAAGGAAGTAGTCACCAACATATGCGAAGGAACTAGTTTCCAACATATGCAAAGGAAGTAGTCACCAACATATGCGAAGGAACTAGTTTCCAACATATGCAAAGGAAGTAGTCACCAACATATGCGAAGGAACTAGTTTCCAACATATGCAAAGGAAGTAGTCACCAACATATGCGAAGGAACTAGTTTCCAACATATGCAAAGGAAGTAGTCACCAACATATGCGAAGGAACTAGTTTCCAACATATGCAAAGGAAGTAGTCACCAACATATGCGAAGGAACTAGTTTCCAACATATGCAAAGGAAGTAGTCACCAACATATGCGAAGGAACTAGTTTCCAACATATGCAAAGGAAGTAGTCACCAACATATGCGAAGGAACTAGTTTCCAACATATGCAAAGGAAGTAGTCACCAACATATGCGAAGGAACTAGTTTCCAACATATGCAAAGGAAGTAGTCACCAACATATGCGAAGGAACTAGTTTCCAACATATGCAAAGGAAGTAGTCACCAACATATGCGAAGGAACTAGTTTCCAACATATGCAAAGGAAGTAGTCACCAACATATGCGAAGGAACTAGTTTCCAACATATGCAAAGGAAGTAGTCACCAACATATGCGAAGGAACTAGTTTCCAACATATGCAAAGGAAGTAGTCACCAACATATGCGAAGGAACTAGTTTCCAACATATGCAAAGGAAGTAGTCACCAACATATGCGAAGGAACTAGTTTCCAACATATGCAAAGGAAGTAGTCACCAACATATGCGAAGGAACTAGTTTCCAACATATGCAAAGGAAGTAGTCACCAACATATGCGAAGGAACTAGTTTCCAACATATGCAAAGGAACTAGTCTCCAACATATGCAAAGGTACTAGTTTCCAACATATGCAAAGGAACTAGTTTCCAACATATGCAAAGGAACTAGTTTCCAACATATGCAAAGGAACAAGTTTCCAACATATGCAAAGGAACTAGTTTCCAACATATGCAAAGGAACTTCTTTCCAACATATGCAAAGGAACTAGTTTCCAACATATGCAAAGAAACTAGTTTCCAACATATGCAAAAGAAATAGTTTCCAACATATGCAAAGGAACTAGTTTCCAACATACGCAAAGGAACTAGTTTCCAACATATACAAAGGAACTAGTTTCCAACATATGCAAAGAAACTAGTTTCCAACATATGCAAAGGAACTAGTCTCCAACATATGCGAAGCAACTAGTTTCCAGAATATGCAAAGGAACTAGTTTCCAACATACACAAAGGAACTAGTTTCCAACATATGCAAAGGAACTACTTTCCAATAAATGCAAAGGAACTAGTCTCCAACATATGCAAAGGAACTAGTTTCCAACATATGCAAAGGAACTAGTTTCCAACATATGCAAAGGAACTAGTTTCCAACATATGCAAAGGAACTAGTTTCCAACATATGCAAAGGAACTAGTTTCCAACATATGCAAAGGAACTAGTTTCCAAAATTTGCAAAGGAACTAGTTTCCAAAAAAATCCGGGAGGATTTCATGATCAAGTAGTTTCCAACATGTTCAAATTTTTGTTCACATTGAATTCCAGAAGAAATGCCTTCGACATATAATGCTAAAAAACATGGGAGTTATACTTGTGCACCATCCTTACTGTTCTGATCTTATGGAATATATGTTGAGTTTCTATCTTTCAGTTGGGCATGAGTTTGTATGCGTGATATCTTTCCTTACAATGTACATTACTACCACACTCACAAACTTGATGAGCTTGACTTAACTCCCTCTTAACACCACATGTCAAGCAATCGCAAACTCCACTTGCCTTAGTTGGCACATCCAAGATGTTCCACTCCTCATCCTCATCATCTGTAGTAGATAGGCTACGCATGTCCATTACATGGCCATGCAGCTGGTGCCCTTCTACCCCATTTGCGACTATGCTCCCCCCATCCCGACCACATCTCTCCCCCATACCAAGTGCCAACCCTCGCCCTACTCCCTTTACCACCTTAGCCCTCCTTGTTAAAAAAAAGGTTCTTAGCAATGGATTGACATCTTACACTCAAATTACAGTAGGATCAATTGCAGTATGGTATCAGAGAAAAAAAATGTTGTAGTGCATTACCAATTGATATTTGAATTCGTGCTAAGAACTGATTTAAGGGTTATAACTTAGGTTCGTGTGACAAGGCAATTATTGTGTTGGTATTCAGCACAAACCAAAAACGGCATATGGCACACATGATTTCGAACTCAATCCAGTTCATTGACCCTAGAACCGGTTCGAATCCGAGGGGATGGAAAGTCTTTAATCAGTCAAATGGCCAACGCACGATCACCAACGGACAAAGGTAGGGGTCGTGCGTTGGCCGTTGACGTCTAGTTTTTGTGGGGGTGGCCGTTCAGATGTTTTACGTGCACCTCGAAACGCACCAATCGAGGCACACGCCCATGACGCCCCCCACATTTACGCTCTCGCAAGTCGCAACCCTAAACACACCACACTTACATGTAGAATGTTGCTTGGTTATGAAGGCAAAGGCATTGCAAAACTCCCTTACGGCCAGCAACCATGTCGCGGTTGACTTCATTCTTCTCTAAGGTGACCCCCGACGAGCACAGACACAACATTGAGAGAGCTTTGTCCGGACCCAAGCTCGTCGCCACTCCAAAACGTGGTCCTGGACGTCCAAGAAAGATCCTGCTCATACTTCCGGCTTCTGTCCCTCCAACACCCGCCATTCTGAGAAAAAAAACAATTTCTCAATCTTTCTGTGTGCAATCTCTCCTCCCCCCCCTCCCCCCGTCCTCTGCTCCCTTCTTGTCCCCTCCCCACCCTCTCTGCCATTGAGAGCACCGCAGCAAGTTTTGAAATCACAGAACACCCGCAGACTGATGCCAAGCATCGCACACACGGCTGTTGTAACATGCTTTGCGTGTCTCCTAAACAATGTTTATCTGACAGTCTTGACACAATAAATTTTGTGTTTTTTTAAAGACCCAAGTAATCTGTACCGCGTTGTCAAATTCAAGAATTTGTCAGAGAAAAAGATAAACGAATTCAAAATCACCACAGTATAAGTATGAAATCAAAAGCAGGATGCTTAAATGTACACTAGCTGTACACTCAAGTTTGAGAAAAAAAAATCCTCCAGCACTTGGGTCGCACCCGAAACACTTGTTTCACTTCTGCTCTCTCCATTTGAGCCTAGATTTTTCACTCGCTGTACCATGAGGGTAACTGTACCTGACCCTCACAGCTCTGGGATCTCCACTCAGGAATCATGCACCAGATGCTTTTCTTTTTTTCATGAATCAACGCTGACTGACTCTGCTGGTAGTTTTCAGAGTATCTGCATAGGGCCTGGCCAGCTGTTAGTTCTCCAAGGTGCATGCATTGTGCATTTCAGCACATCTGGTGACCTTGTCTTGACTCATGCCTTTATGCCCTCAACCTTGAAGCTGACATCCTGCCTGTCACAGCCTGTGTCCAAAATGATATGAATGATCTTGTGTCCCATGTCATTGGCAGGTCCCTGTATCCTGGTAGGTGTTTTGTTCTTTCTGGAATCTCTCAGGGTGACTTCGACCATATCTCACCTCTTGTGTCCTATTCTGTATTGCCTTCCACTCCCTCATCAGATGTGCTGAAATGCTTACCAGCAAAGCCTTGTCACCACAACACACCCCTCTGCTGCACCGATGCCTCCGTTACATGCTAAGTGTCGCAACAAGACCTGGCCATGCAAGAAATAGTGCATAAATTGTGGCCAGGGTAAGCTGCACCAATCTTCCTAATCATCTTTTGTCCCTCGCCCTACCCATCCACTCAATTTGGTGTGCTGTGATCTGATGGGCAGTCAAGCATTTGAGTGCCTGGAAAGGTGTGTGTTTTGGAGGTATTTCACCAACCTCATGGTTGACTACTCCTGCTTCCAGAGGGTCATTTTCGTGTGCCACGGGAGTGATATCTTTCCCATTATACGACAGTGGCTGGCTGTCACCAAGAGAGAGTTCAGAAAATTCCTCCATCAGTTTCGCTCAGATGGGGGCAGCACCTTTCTGGGAGAAGCTAGGGCCTACATAAGGAAATAGGGTGCATCTTGAGACGTCTGCTACCACTACTCCTCAGCATAACGGAGTGTCTTGGAACTGCACAAAGACAATGCAGTCAGCACTATGAATGTTGATTCTGGCCTCTCGGATGCCTTACCTTTGAAGGCCATGTAGTTCATGGCCTACATGACCTTGGTCTTGAACCCAAATCCTTCTTGACCCTGTTATCCACCATGACATCCTCTACCCACTGCGGGGAAATCAACAGGTGAACGTCCACTCTCCTTGCATTTGGGTCCCCATGGCCAGTGTGTGACTTGTGGAGGACTAGCAAGGTGAAAACTTGCTCCTCATGGTCACACTTGCACCTTCCTTGGATTTTCCCAGCCTTCCATGGCCTGAGTATTTTGAAACCCCTCCCTTCACGACATTGTTGGATCCACTGATGACCTCTTTACATAGGAGTTGTCTTCTGTGCACTCCTGGCCTTCCGATGATCCCGTTGCTAGCATCTGTGAGGGGCATTGGGTCCTCCATGATGTCATGCTCATGCCAGTGGCTCCCCACCGTCTTGCCAACTTCACCAACCTCACTCCCTTACGTGTATCCTCCCGATTCTCAATTCAAACTTCAAAAACATTGTTGCCTTTATGTCCCTAAAGGCCACAGATGAATCTGTGGCCTCTACGGGCCACATTTTCTCACTGGACCACGGGAACCCCATAGCCTTGAGATCCTGCCCACTACTACACATCTCCTTGGCAATGACCACTGGAACCCGAGAGAATCCTTTGGTGATGAGATGCACCTTGTTGTAACCCATCAAACTCTGTCTTTTTTTCTCTGGATGGCCCAGGTGAGGGAGGAGGTCCACGTGCATGTGTACCTTGTTCTCAAGGAGGGCCTTGAGCTCCCCCTTGTTTGCTGCATCGATGGTACAGCACACTGTGCTGCATAAATGATAGCACATGGCCCAATCATGGTGGTGGGACCAGCACATGAGGAGGAAACATACGTAAGAGGAGCATGTGCAATTTCAAGATTTTGACAGGCAAAGTGGAGAATGGAGGTATTGGAGGTCCAAATACACGAGTACATTGGAGGTATTGGAGGTTTGCCAAAGATTTAGAATGAAGGTCTGGGATGCGAGCAGCCTGTTTGGACAACCGAAGGGTCTGTCTTCCAGGAATCCCTCTCACCACAATGAATTATTGCACGAGAGGGTGAACACTGGACCTTGGCAGTTACGTGGCAAGAACGTTGCCCTGGGGAAGGTATGGGCCAAACCGGGCATAGGCCACTGCCGGGACAAGAGTAGGATATTGACAGAGGAGGCACTACAATGAGCTTGGGAGTGGAGACCAGATGGGGCGCGAGGGTGTCTGGTGGGAAAAGAGGGTCAGATGGGGCCTCCGAAGTATCTGGAGGTTGAATGATGCGTGGAAATGTTCCACAAATACTTTCCTTCCAACTCTATCTGAAGAAAAAATGATGAGGCCTAACTGTCTCAGCAAGGTGTTGCATGAAGAGAGGAGACAGGAAGAGTGAAACAAGACATAACCCCACACCCACACCCTTGAAACACCAAACCCCATGAAAATGTGTCAGTATGCACCCCCTTAGGGGGCAAGTGTACCCTGGCCTCTCTGACCCTTCCTACTTTCCCTCTGAAGATGAGGTAGACTGATCTGGCTGTTTCTTTCTGCCACCATACTGGGCCGTGGTGGCGGCTGCTTCAGTATGACTAAGGGGTTCTTGTGGAAAAAAAGTGAGGAAAGGAGAGAATGGACTTAACAGTTGAGATTGCAGTTGGTGCCTCTAGAACTACTACTTCTGTTACAGCTGCTCCCATCGGTGATGTGGAAGCTGAGCAGGACAAGAGACGGCCTAGTAAAGTGGAAAGGGGATACGAACAAATGAAGGGCCCTGCGGACCATGGGAGTCCCCGTGAGCCAAAAAGCAGATTCCATTCCCCAAACAGATGACCCACACAGGAAGGGGGCATGCTAGCGACGGAGGTGCCCCAACATGCCTCATTGGGACACAAAGGGGAATCAGGGCCCCACAAGTGAACCATAATTACCCAAACAGGTAATCCGCTTAGGAGGGTAACATGTGCAAATGAAAGGGATTATAAGGGAGACAGATCTGTGGAGAAAGCGAGGTGGTCCAAACGGAGGACAAGGGGGCAGGCCGGCCTCACTATTAGCACCACCATCATTAGCCCGGTGTCCAACGCCTCTGCTGTTGCTGTGACTTCAACTACCCGAAACACACTTGTTACTGATTTGGCAATGTGGCCATCACAGCTACAAAAGCATCAAATGCTTGAGCAAGGCCTATTTCTACGAATTACTTCCCAGTTCCTTGTTGCTCCTCCAAAATGCTTTCAAGCTCTTGGATTTGTCGCGGGTCAGGAAGGACGAGAACCCTTGGCCATGAGAATCTTGCAACATCGAAATCCACAAGTTGGAGTGAAAACTCCCTTGGAATCAACACAACAGGCAACAGTCTCAATGCCCAAGGAACTTGTTTTTTCTTAGAAACTGAGACATAAGAGATTGAGGAAGTGAACAAGTGACATGTGTGTTGGAGGGGAGGGTGCGGGGTGTGACCCACAGATAATGTAGACCATGCACACAGCCATGGAATGGAGTAAACGGCCTCGACCCTTAGAAAACACTTAGCGTTTACAGAAGAGAAGTAATGCATGGGTAACATGACAACAAGGTGATCTATGCTTGTCGACTGGGCCACCCACACAAGAGCCTCAATGTGGGGCCCAGACGCCACCCTGGGATAGAACTGGACTGGTCGGGAACATGCCGCCGGTGGTTTCGCACACGCCGGGATAACCCAGTCCTATGGTCCAGCATCATCTATTCAACCTCCTCTTCTAAGCATGCATGACTAAAACAACCGTCAACCACATCCACCACGAGCATATGTGAGTGCACAACCCCTGCCATGTTTTGCTCCATGTTATGTTAAGCAGAAACCAAGCAAGTTGCGTTGATCAGAGCAATTCAGCTCTCTAACACATCCTTGCTGAACATTAGCGGCCCCACTCTTGCAAACCGCTGAGACGCCAGCAGTGCATGGTCTATCGCTTGTGCGCCGATGCTGCATTTCAGAGATTCACTTCAGTTTAGTCAACTACAGTGACTCTGTGTGTGTGTGTGTGTGTGTGTGTGTGTGTGTGTGTGTGTGTGTGTGTGTGTGTGTGTGTGTGT